>PVHY01003950.1:6689-83814 GCA_004024945.1 Uropsilus gracilis
ATATATATATATATATATATATATATATATATATATATATATATATATATATATATACATACATATTTTTCAAGTGAAATATATATATTTATATGGTCAAGCTGATCAATATAAAAAT
This sequence comes from Uropsilus gracilis, assembly GCA_004024945.1. Taxonomy (NCBI): domain Eukaryota; kingdom Metazoa; phylum Chordata; class Mammalia; order Eulipotyphla; family Talpidae; genus Uropsilus; species Uropsilus gracilis. The sequence goes on from PVHY01003950.1 coordinate 6,808, forward strand.
ATGTAATTGCTAATAGACATACTTGCTAAGAAGAGGAGGTAGGTTATTTCCAGATTTTGGTAAAAGATTTCATTATTTTTTTTCTCTTTCAAATGTTCAAACTGTAAATAAGACAGTGTTTTGTCACTTTTTTCTTACAAACATTTGAAACTGAATGGATGCCAAAACATCTTAGTAATATGTTTCTTACTTGTGTATCTTCTTTATCCTAGTACAATTGTATGAAATCTAATTCACAACTCCAAAATTTATGTCTTTTTTATTCCTATCTTAAAAGTCATTTTTTTCCTGGAATCATGGGTCTCAAGTACATAATATCAGAACTATGTATCACTCTGCCTAGTGGAGACTTAGCTTAGATTTTACTGAAGGAAAAAGTGCAATTGCTTGTCCTTATTAGAAGACAATGGAGAAGTAAAAGGGATATTCAACAGGAACAAAAAATCAGTTAAGACAAATGAAATGCTTGACTTAATAAGGAGGCTCAAGATTCAACAGTATTGAAAATGCTGTTTGAAAATTTATACCCTCCTTTTTACCAAAAAGAAGCAATCAACTCTTAGTTGAAGTAAACTAAAGTAAGCTCTTATCATTTATTTTGGAAACACCAAAAAATATCCACATGTAACTGCCTCACATTTTCAAGGCTAATAACACTCAATTTTTTGCCTATTGAAGGTAATTTCAAAGAAATCAATAACGTTGTTAAAAGCCTTAAATTTTTCTATCTATACCTATGGTCTTCCCTATCTGCTAAATTTGCTATTTAATAAAAATTTGAGTAGTTGGTATTATGGGAAAGAAGTGTCATTCATATATGTAGTTTGTTTATATTTAATCTGCAGAAGTGTCAAGAAAATAACAAATCCAGGACTTTCATTTTGAGTGAGAAAAATCTATAGGGGGAAAATACTGAATCCCAGAAGATTACATGCATAGTGAGGACTTTAACTGTCACTGGGATAATTTTCTAATTAGTTTTGCTATAGAAAATGCAGTGTGAGAGAGAGAGATCTTTTTTAAGAAGATAGCCAACTTACTTCAAGTATAGAATTTATATTGTCTTAGATAATAGCATTCAGAAACAATATGAACTTTACTTGTAATTTATGTCACCATTTACAAGCTATGTGTATTCTGCTAGAATCATATTAACAATATTCTAGTCATTCTTAACATGATAATTCCTGTATATATTAATAATAACATTATAGACACATTACTTTTCTCTTCAGACCTCTCCCTAGCTGTGTCTTTCAGATAAATAAAATAAAGTTTATGGGTTTAGGAGAATATTGGCTTTCAGTATTAAATGACAGGAAAATCAAAAGATGCAGAAATTGAGATGTTTACTCAAGCAATCAATTCATACTTACAACAGCCTTATCCTATAGTGCAGGAGAGAAAAAAGTGTGTGTGTGTGTGTGTGTGTGTGTGTGTGTGTGTTTTAAGTTAACTGAAGGCTTGCTCAATCCAAAACATGAAATTACTTCAAATTATATACATATAGAGTAAATATTTCCATATGTATACAAACATAAACTTACTTATATACAGCCAATTTCTAGATTTCTGTTCATATATCACTATTGATTCATGTGCTAGATAAAAAACAGAGTGGAGATGAGAAAGCTATAAAAAAAACAAATTTGATTTTAATAAATCTCAACAAAAAGATCCAGTACTTTGGGACTCAGTGGCTTTAGTTTTTATTTTTATTTTAGATGAACAGATTTTGTACAGGACCTGCATACTATGTTAGGTACTATGATACCAAACTGAATGTGGTAATATTTTGTAATTAAGAGAAATGTTATAAAAATAGTCTTAAAGAATTTCTTCATGATATTGATAAGGGCATATGAAATCAACAGTATTTTTTTCAGTGTATTTCTCTTGATGAATGATATTACTGATTTTTTAGTTGGCATATATTTGGTATGTCAGAAATGATTCTTTGGATGTTTTCATATTCTAATTTTCCTCATTCCACTCTACTGCTTATACAAAAGGACAATGAATATGTTTGTAGCCTGGATACAACCACAGAAGGAGGGTGGCTGGTGTACACGTGAGAACATACAAGGGGTGGGTGCAGGCTGAGTGAATATACTGCAAGGACTGATGGCAGCCTGAGAGGTAAAAGGCAGACAGGGCAGGATCCAGCATAGAGAAAAGAGGAAATATATTCTCTCTTCTTCCCTTTCTCTCCTCTTGTAATTAATTATTCTCCCATTTCTTAGAACAAAGCACATTGCTCTAACTTCTATGAAGAATAAGTGGCATCTAATTTCTTTTTGACTTCTAAGTAAACTAGGACTCAAAGATGTGACTAGAAGTTGACCTTTTTCACAGAAAGCATCATTCTCCATCTGACTCGCATTCTTTATTTTTTAATTTATTACTCATAAACCATCACCAAGATACCTGCTGCTCATCCATCTGCTGATTTTGTCCTCCCTCCCTCCCTTCTCCTGCCTCCTTGTTGTATGCTTCAGTTCTCTTATCTGTTGACTAGTTTTTCTTTCAACAGCCTAGTACCACTTGCACACTATCAAGTCTAAGGTAACATAAACAGGTTTCCCCTCTTGTGCTACTCCTGGATGGTGGGGGGAAACTGACTGTAAATACCAATCACAATGCAAGCTGACTAAATACTAATCACACATAACTAGAAAAAGAACATTTATCATTAAAAGCCTTGCAATTGCATTGCAATGACTAGTTAACAATGTTAATGTTGTATAACATCAGAGATAGATTTCATACTTTTCATGTCTATTCAAGGTTTGCTGACATTCAGTTCCCATATCATCTCTCTTCTGGGAACCAGGCTGATAGAGCCCATCATCCTGGAAAAGGGAAAAAAGAATGACCAACTGTATGCCAGTACTTAAAGCTGGCATGCTAGTATTTTCAAAATTCTGTCTAAGGAGACATATATTATGTAAGCTCATGTTTCCCTGACCAGAACAAGGTTCACTGTCATACACAATGTCAAGGAGGAAGAAAGTAAAATCTCATCCAAGAAGAGGTGGTCGATACTTAAGAATAATAACTGAGTCTATTACCATGGGGATTTTTGTACAAGGTCCTACACAAATAGACTTTCTACTTAATTCCCCTAATGCCATTTTGAACTACTTATTCATGCTGTTCCTGCCACTAGTTTCTGCATTCTGCTCTGTCACATGATCCTCTATAGAGGGTGGTCCTCTGTGTGAAATGTGTTCCCCCAAATATCTACCTAATTCATTTATTTTCTTCCCTTAGAGCTTTAGTCCAATTGTAGCCTTCTGCATATAGAATTTTTGATAACCACTCCCTCATATTTCTTTCCTTTCTTCCTTGGTTTCTTTTCTTACACTCTAACAGAACTCTAGATTATTCGTTGGTCTAGCTCTTTAGTAGATCATAAACTGTACTAAGACTAGATTTTTTTTATACAAATCTGAGCCTCCATTAAAACAAGCAAACAAGCAAACAAAACAACAATGACAACAAAATAGAAAAACACTGTCTGGGAGGGGGTAGGCATGCAACAATAATTATTTCATGAATGAATGTAATCATAAACATATGGGTATTTGATTCAGTTTAGCTGTTTCTAAACAGTTGTTCAGTGTAGGCTTACCTGTATTTTGCTAAACACCATAACTTTGTGTTCTTTCTCTATTCCCTACATAGCTAATTTGTTTTCTCCTAAACTAGATTTCTTCTCATCTACATGAGACATTTTTGAGTCAGTGTGATATAAAGAAGTGATAAATTGAATTTCTGGAAATAGAAATACTTTTGCCATCTTTGCCAGTGAAATAATATGTGATTCCAGATGAGTTATTTGGGCCTCAGGAAATGCAGGATAATGAAGAGTATGACATTTATAATCAAGATACCTGAACGTAAGTCCCAGCACTACCACTTATCAACTTTATTGGCAAGATAATTTGTTTTGATTACATTCTTAGTTTCCTTTTCTTTTTGTTTTTCATAAAATTTGGCATGGAAAATGTTCTGGTCAAGTTATTAAAATTTCCTCCTTATCTTCCAATTCCTCTACTTATGCTAGATTGGGATCTGCATACCAGTTGCCTGTTTTGCTGGCTGCCTGCCTGCAAGGACCTGACAATAGTGAACACTAGAAGGCGAGCAAGAGCCTGAAGGGAGAAGAATCTAGCTCCCCCTTCTGTTCTTGTGGGTTCCTGTCTCCTGTCAAGTTTCTTTGACTCCTACCTGCAGGGTTTCTTGATTCCCACAGCTGCAATTCTTACAGAAGCAGCCCTTGAAGCCCTTGTGCTGATTTCGGAACACTGGCAGAAAGGGTTTCATGCAGTCTTTCCCACTCCACACACCAGCACCAGTCTCACTCCGAGGGCTGGGTCTCACTGGCTCAGAGATGCCAGCATTAAACGCCAGAACATCATTACCCCCTTAAGAGATCTGAAATTCAGTTCCATGGGACCTCTATTTTAAATCCTGGAATTAGAACAATTACAACCTATTTTCTTAATTTCCTTAGTCCCAAACTTTTTATCAGTGAATGACCTTTGAAAACTTTCAGTTCTCTTTACAGTAAACGACTTTATACCTTAGTTAAGTATTTTTTGAGAGTTTTAACGTCACATTAAATTCTTATTTTCTGCCCTCTTGTCGTGATCCTGACACATATACTATCTGTCCTTTCAAAAGCATGGTGTTCCTTTGGGAATCACTTGAGATCCCGTGCAGGGAAACACTGTATGATTCCGCTTTGTCTGAGAAATGAAGAGACTGAATGGGAGTCAGCCAAGCAGAGCAGGCTTCATATGCCTCTGATAGCTCCTCCAACTGACTTAAAGTCAAACAGCAAAACCAAGAAGTCAGCATATAATCACCATACTCAATCATCTGTGTGAATCAGAGGAAGCAAAAACTGTAGATGCTTCTACTCTTGAAGAGTGGGGGGGGGGGGGTCACACAAGCCTCCCATGATACCCCTGGGAGAAAGATGTGTGAAGTCCAAGGAGAGGGCACTTTGTTTAGCAGCTCATCAAAAAGTGCATAGGTTTTAAAAAGGTAAAACCAGATGTGTAGTCAACTTTAGACTGGAGATATCAGTAGACTGAATTGTGACTTGCAATAGAATTGCAGCGCTGGGAGACAAGGATAAGGAGGTTTGCTAGCAGCATTACAGGAAGGTGGAATGGAGATAACAGAATTTCTGTAAGTTGGAGCAAATCACTAAAGGTGATCTTATATTCTCCTTTAAAAATTTGTGTTGTTGCAGCAAAAAAAGGGGGGGGGAGAAACCCCCTAAAAAACTCTCTTTAGTAAAATATGCTTTGTTCATATATCATGGTTCGAATAGTTCTAAGTGTTAAGTTCATTTGAAATCAGAGTAAAGTGGCCAAAAGCTATTATAGAGAAGGCAGAAGGAAAGATCCAGAAGAAGTAATAGCTCAGGAAAATGCAAATACTTTCTATAAGGATTACTTCAATAGGAATATTGAGAGCTGCATGTTTTCATTTTCTAAGTTCTCAAATATTTGAAAGAAGTTTGCTCTGAAAATAGTTATTTTTTTTAGGACAGGAAAGGTTTTTTTTTTTTTTTGTATTATTATGTTCTTTTCATGCACCCACATTCCTTAATGAGTTTTCTTTATTTGGTTACACCTACAAGCAATTTGTAATGTGATATTTGCCAAGTCTATTAGGTTTGCAAATTCAATACAATTCTAAAACTAAGTCAGGTTCCAGATTTCACCATGCTCTTTTCTTCATGCTCTCCATAAAAGTTCTAAGCGTATATTAGAATGTTTTCCAGGTTAGAGCTAACAAAATTAACATAATCAGTGTGCTAATTGTCCTCATCTTATTTTCCTTGTTTCTCTCCTCTAAATACATGCTCTACATTGTTGACAAAAGATATCCTCATCAGTTAAGTAACTATACATTATCAAAAGTGAAAGATGATATGTAAAATATACTAAATATTCTTTCTGGATTGAACACGTTTAAATAAGCTTTCCCTGACATCAAAGCATGGGCAAATGTAGGAAAAGATACATTTGTTCACAGTCCTGATCTCCCAGAAATTATGAAAGGGAAATATTGTCAGCATTTTGCTATAATTGATGAATCATCAACAACACTGCTATTTAATTTTCACAAGCTGAAATTCATGCATATTTTTCATATCCAAAAATCTCAAAGATAATTTCCAGCAAAATACAATAGAACTCACTCTGAGAATATTAATCAAATTAATGTCAAGATTCTGGGAATCATTGTTTTCATTTATGCATAAAGTTATATTACTGGTTTCTCCTCTTGTACTTTTATACAAAGCATGAATAAAAGAGCCAGAACAAACACTAAGGAAGATGTAAAGATATTATTGCTGCTAGTTTTTGTCTCATGTCTACGCAAGAACAAAAACCCCCTCTAGAACTGAAAATTGTTCAAGTATAGATTTGGCATCCCATCTTTTTAAGTTCACATGTAAGAAGGTCAAAAGCAAAAGGCTTTTTGTTAACTGTACAGTTGGGATTGTCCAAGGCTTCAAAAATGTGATTTAAATAGAGGATGAATCATTGTGGTTGAACATATTGGATTTGCAAGTATCTGACTGTTTTGGTACTTCATGCCTGAATGTTTTCCAACTCCCTGCACCATGGATACTTCCCACACATTGAAATGTCTTACACTTGCATTTAGAGTAAAGGAAAGCAGGCAAGGAAGCCTATCTTCCAGAGTCCTTCTATATATAACCTTCATTGGCTGTCAAAACAGAAAAAGACTGTCTGACAAATGTCTAAATATCACAGTATTCATGTAGACTCATTGTCTGAGGTTTATGTTTTACATTTACATTGAAACATGTTTATTATATTTATTCCTCATATAAAGATTTTCTCACTTTAGTTTTAAATGATGTGCTTATTATTTTTTTTGCAGTCATGAAAACTCAAATTTTATGCAGCAAAGATGAATTAGTTGCCTTTAGTGAAGTAGATCTTTTTACTTTTGAGAGGCAGAAAAATTTATGAAGAACATTTTTATATTATTTGACTCAGAGTCTTTAGTAGGGCTTAATATAAAAATATAGCAAAATATTATTTCTTCTAGATAATAGCAAGTAGAATTGTTAAAGTTATATCTTTCTCTGCTAAAAATGGAAGTATTATATTTTTAGGTCTGTGAACTTTACTTGGGAGAGGAGTATATTTAAAAGATATGCTAGAAGCTACCAGAGGAGAAATGGGGGGATAGGGGCAAAGCATGGAGCAGGCCCAGTGAACCACAGCGGAGGACTGGGGATGCCTCCATGGTCAGTGTGCTATTATAACATACTTCTGAAGAGGTGAACCTGTATCTCTGAATCATATATAGTATTATAAAGCAATGTTACCTCAATAAAATAAATATGATAAAAAAGTCAAAAATATATACTACAATCTTCTGAAGGCTTTAGGTGTATTGAAATACTGTACAAATACAAACTCAGGGGGGAACTATAAGAGATAAACAAAATGAAACTTCAGAGTTTAAACTGTTCTCTTTCTTTCTGTGTTTATTTTATTCTTTTATTTTGATGTCCAATTTCTTACTTTCTAGACGCCCATTAATATGTTCCAATAGCTCAATTCTTCCTTGAACAAAATGCTCTAATTGATCAATTATTTCAAATATTCAAGACTACATGTTCTATTTGGATATAGATAGAAGTTTCTGGGAGAATGCGGTGCTGAACTTAAGGAAATGCAATATCAATGTCTAGCCTCTCCCCTCCCTCCCCTCCATTCCCCTCTCCTTCCATTCCTACTCTTCCCTTCCTTTTCTTGGGCTCTTATATTGGCAGGGGTACAGAATGGGTAGAAGTGAAGATTAACTTGAAAGCAACTTAAATAAAAACAAGAACTTAATTTAGAGGTGCTAATTCTTGCTCTGAACAAGAAATATTGCAAGAAGAAATCTCAGAGCTTGTGTACAGATTCAGGACACATTTTCCAAGAAGATTTCAACGACTGGAGTTAAATAATAAACACTGTAGATAGAGTTCATCTGTCCCTACACTAGTAACATCAATAATCCATTTCATTGTGCTACACAAATGCTTTAGAGATGGATAATTCAAACCTACATACAGCTCTAGGTTCTGGTCCATATAACAATGTCTGTTCTGTGAACAGCTTCTTTTTTCAGATTTAAAATATTCTAACTGTATTTTGGTTGTTCTAGAAATGATACCTATTCTGAACATGGGGAAGCATTGAGTTAATTCTAAAAATTCTCCCTATTCTTCCTCATAGTATCTGACAGGAATGTTCAGGGACCTATCCAAAAGATCACTGAAAATTTAGGTAACTACTGAATGTCTAATCCATTTTTAAATGATGCAACTGTTTTATTTGTTTGCTCAATTATTCATTTATTTTATACACTGAGGTAATATTGATTTAGTTCTACCTTAGGTTATGAGATAAATCACTAAATAAGATCAACAAGGTAACTGTTTTCACAGGATGACTGGGACAATAAATAAATGAATATATGTATCTGTTCTAACTTTTAATGAAATCCTCCTTATTTTAAAAGTTTTATTTTTTAATAAGTAAGGATGTATAGTTTGTGAGATGGCATATCCAAAATAATTTATTCACCAATAGCTAACAGTGTTTTATAACTGACAATATAGAGTACATCCAGACTTATAGAGTTCAACGAATGCATGCAGTTTCAGTAAGGATCAATGAAAATTATCTTTAGATTACCATCTTTTGTTTAATGCAATCATATATAATATTTAAGAATTTATATATGAATATTGGTACAAAGTTAAGAATTTGAAATTAAAAGACAATATGACTTTTAAAAATTAATTTGTTAAAAAAATCTAATATCTGACTATTTTGTCATTCCAAGTCTTTAAAAATAAAAGATTATTTTAGAATGTGATATTATAAGGCATGTCTCATAGTATCATCAATGAAATTTCAAATCAGTTATTTTCATTAAGAATGATGGCAATATTAAGTTTTAATGGAGGATACTTTACTATCTTACTGGAAAGCTGGGATGTCTTAAGAAAAAGATAGCTACTTTAAATATCAATACAAGACATCATTATGTGATTGGATTTTAAATCTTAATTTCACTAAATTTTTGTTAAGTCTATTGTACAGAAGATCATTATCTATACAGAACCTTGAAAAACCATCTCAAATTTCATTTCTGACAGCGCAATAGTATGCAGTGTGCTGTTTAAAAACAGTAAATGGTTGATCTATTATTTATGAATATGAAACATTAAAATTATCTAATAACTAGGTTTCAATTTTGCATGTTTTTCTATGTATTTTACAAAGTTTTGTTAATAGACACCTACAAATTAATTATTGGTGTGGGTGTTGCATTTTTTAGTAACGTAACTCTCTTAAAGTCAGTAATGAATTTTTCTTCTAAGTACATTTTGTATGATAACAATACTAATGTGGGGTTCTTTGGTTAAATATTAAACTGGCGTATGTGTGTATGTATGTGTATATACCTCACATGCAGTGTATATACAGGCTGAGATAATCCCTTTGTATTCAACTTTTCTCTGTCAACATTTAGAAGTATTGTAACTAACTCTATGTTATATAATTATTAAGTTGAATTTTCTTTCCTAATCCATTTTAGAATAGCTATCTTTTTTTTGGCAAAATGACCAATTTCTGTATATGATAATTGCTAGTGATATATACTACATTATTTTACAATGTTTTCTATTTAGTATTCATTCTACATGATTTGCTTTACTTCGTTTCATATATTTAAATGAAATGCTTGTGTCTACTTTGCCTTTTACTTCCTTTATAGCTTTGAAATGTATAAGGATAAAATGGATGAAAATTCTGCTATATATATATATATATATAGGCACAATTTTCATTATATATATATATATATATATATATAAGCTAACAAAGCCTAAAGCTACTTTATATCACTAAATTCCTCGAACAACAAAAATCCCAATAACAAAAAGTTAGAACACTTTACACAAAACTTACCTCTATTTCTTTATCAATATTTTCTAGCATTTTGATTTTCTTTTTTTTTTTTTATCTTTGCAGAATCGAAGGTGCTTATTAGTATTTATTTGGTCTGTCATGTTGCCAGAATTTCTGAAGTTTATATGAAATAATTTAATCAATTGTGATCCAGTAATATTGCTCCTGTTTCTTTCCATACAAATTACTTAAACTATAACCTAGGTAAACAAAAGTAAAAGTATTCACCAAGTACAAACTCTGTTCAGGGGTGTTCCATTTGGGATAGGATACAGAGATGAACAGGTTTGGCACATACCTTAACTAAATATACATTGGATTGGAATATATCGTTTTTTATGTTACTATATCATTCCAGAAAATAATATAGGGTTTCTACCTCTTATATTTTAATACCTATCATAGTGCTTTGTTCATATGCTCTGATTAGAATATAGTGAGTGATAACACAGTTGTAACTTAATAGAAAAGTTCTTTTTCAGGAAGGAGATATTTACATATGCTCTGTGAGACAGATGAAATGATGTATTATACCCTCAAAACTGCTTCTCTTTCAGCTAAGCGTTCATCTCTGAAGGAAGAATTCTAAAAGAAGTATAACAGCTGAATGGCCTCACTCCAGGTTAGTGGAGAAAATACTAGAGCAATCTCTTCAAAGGGCTCTAATACTAGAGCAGTCTCTTCAAAGGGCTCTAGTGATTTTAGTGTGAAGAATGGTATTTTCCTGATAACTCCTCCAGTTTGAGTGAAACCATGCTTCCTTTGAGGGCTATACAATTTAGGCTAGTTGGTTAATTGACAAGTGCTTACTAAGTACTTACAGTGGGGTGGGGGACACTTCACAGTTCTGCTCTTTACCTATTCAAAACCTATCCACACATCAAAGCTTAACTCTAGCCTCTGCATCTATGACTCCTTGATTGATTCTAAACCAGGCTGATATTCCCTTTGGAAGTGGTCATCTGAAACATATTATTTGGCATTGCATTATTTTACCATTATTTAATCCTTTATTGCTATCTAAGGGTGAATTTTAGTTTCCCAGCACAAATACATATAAAAATATTTTTTTCTATAGTTATAGAATGACTATTAAACAACTCTTTCAGAATTTCCAGTAAACTCAGAAAACATTAAACCAGACAGTTTCCTTGTCATTATACTGAAACCATAAGCAAATCTATATTGTTTAGTATTCCCAGATACATTCTGTGGTACACTTGCCTGAACGTCAAAAGTGGGATTATTATTCTAATGTGGTGGTGTTTCTATGTAAAAGATAAATGACTGCCAACTTCAATAAGACATTCAGCAATTGATGGTCCTATAACATATGCTTGGTGAATTGGTGATTTTTGTCAGGTTTTTCCATTGTAACACTTCTATACTTCTTTACTGAAATTAGTATTTGAGGGAAAGATATTTTCAAACTATGTGGATAATTTTTTTCTCATCATATTTCACTGACTAATTTTAAAATGAATCGATTGGTTCTTACCTGCAATAATTATTACTAAAGTTTTACCAAATAGCTATCATTCCTCATATATTAATTAATTGAAATTGGTATACATTTCTCTATTTTTGTTTTATACTATTTTATCAAAATATTTTTCATCAACTTGTCTAGTGTTCTCTGACTCCATAGTGGAGTAGATATTAATTTGTAATAGAATTAGGTTCATATATTATTCTTGTATCCCATTTTCAGTCCTTCCTCCATATTACTTAAATTTCCATTGGTTTTGTTCACAAAAATACTGTTGATTATGAGATGCAGAATTACAGATAAAAGTATACTCTCAGAAATTTCTCTCTCCTCTTGCTCTTCTAACATGCACTCTGTTTCCCATTGTTTCCACTTTGTTCTGACCACCCCTGTAGGCAATATATCTCATCTGTTTCTTAATAATATTACCTTAATTATTTTTCCATGATGAGAATATATATATACATACATATAGAGAGATATTTCTCACACTCCTTCTGGAAGACAGCATCTGATATTCTTGTGCACTTAAAATATATTCTGAAAATGATTTCACATCAGTTAAAAGAGACTTTCTTCATTCAGTTTACCCAACATTCTTAAGTATATATACATATACATTGATGATAATGAGTGATAATAATCATTAATATTTACATTAAAATCAAGATAATGTGCCACATGACCTTCTTCCTGAATCATAAATCAGAAAAACATACATGTTTCTAACTTGGTTTCAGGCACATGTGCTGACTGCTTCTTATCATTCTCTTCCTGTTACCTCTTGTTCGAACTGGCCTCTGCTTCACCTTGTCACCTTATGTTTGAATCTGTCGCTACTTTTTATTTCTTCCATTCTTTGTCTTGCCCTGGGCACCTTTGATTACGATTGCTTTCACTTTGGAGCACCCAGCACCATGACTTGCAGACTGTGATAGTCTCACAGTAAACTCCCATGGCTACAGTATTCTTGCTTTTACAACTACACCTATTTAGATGGGTCTCTACTCCAAATTTTTATTTTTTGTCTCTGACTTCTCTATAGGTATCAGTTGCCCTTTATAAAATACCGGTAATTCTGCTATTTTCCAGAATAAGACTGGGCTTGAAAATGTAGCATTTTTTAAGAGGCTTACATTTTTATTGCTATATCTGTGCAACACTTTTACTCTATTCATTTAGGACAGTGTTAAAGCAACTCTGATGAAATTCATCCATTATAGTAAATGTTTTCACTTCATGGAAACTGCCTGAAATGGATGGGATTTTGAAAATAAGTGAAACATAGATTATGTTTGAAGACTATGCATGGCCAAATTCAGCAAATTCTGATGTTGTAGAAATTCTTGATTCTTTTAAAGGATAAGGAAAAAAATATACTCGGTGTTAGATTATTCTTAGTCTCTCACATCTAACCTCATTTTCCCAGATGTATTGATTAAGATTCCAATTAATTGTCCTAGCAAGTCTCATCTGCAAAGCAAACTTTCCAGTGTACAAATACCTTTGTATATACAAATCCTAATGCAAGAATTACATTTGTTTGTGTGACCCTCTTCCCACGGACCTGTAATAAAGTCCTCTTTCTGTTCACACATACCAGTCTAGACATCTGAGTTTGAGCTATATGAAGAGGAAGGGGCATTTATTAGAAGAAATGAGAGTAAAATATGTACACCAAATATTTGTAATAAAACAAGTCATTTCATTATCCACATGCAGTTTGAGACTTATAACTACTTTCTCATCTTTGACAGAAATCAATTTGATTCCCTTTCACATCAATAGAATATCTCCTTGATGAACCCCTGAGGTGGCTATATAAAGAATAGCTGATTTTTTCATTAATACAAAGCTATTAAAGTCATAAGTAGGGCTTAACAGCATTCATTATAGAAGGGCTTTTCTAGGAAAGTAGTATACAGGAAAAATTTCCATTAATTCTCATATTAAAAGGTAAAAGAGGATCTGAAAATTGTACTGTGTAAATGTCAATCCTAAAGATGAAAATGGCACAGTAGTGGTCAGAGTTGAAGAACTTATTTTGCTTCAGATCAGGCTAATTTTGCTTGCACTATAAATGCATACACACATTTCTACTCCAAAAATACACTGTGTATATTTATTTGCCACAGATGTCTGATGAGTCACAGTGGCACAATATGTTTGAAATAGGTGAAAATGATTTGAACATCTAAAGAAATTGCAACTAAAATAAACAATATTTTAAAATAAGTTAGAGAATAAACATTTAGAGACATTTTAAGGATAGCTTCACCTAGTTGTTTAACAGAATATTCATGACCATCTATCTTTTTTTCCCTTCATTTCTCATTTTTTGAGATCTTCCTCTGAAGTAGAGAAGATCTTGACTTGCTAACAAGCAGTTTCTGAGATACCCCATCTTCTTTATAAATGTCAACCACCTAGTGTCATTAATAGTAGGTAGTTTTCTCCATGTGCAATCAAGGACTTTTCTATGAAAGTGAGGTTCTCAATCAGGAAAGGAAACAAGCAAATTGTGGGAAGAATATGAGTGTTCATCCACCTCAAAAGTATACAATTCAATGTAGAAGTCTTCAGAGGAGAGTAATCAGGGGTGATAGATGAACAACCAACTTAGGAATCAGCACTTTCATTCATGAAGTAACCCAGTCTACTATTTATTTGTTGGACATTCTGAACTATTCAGAAATGTCTTTCATTTTAACATCTACCTCTTGGTTATTTAATAGAGTAATCTTATATTTATCCTGTGGAGTCTCTAAATGAAATTCAACATATTTTTTTGAAGAATAGGCTATCTGTGTATATTTGTCTAAAATGCATAATCATTACCATTTATTATAATAAAATTAACACTTCCTTTTTCAAGGTCACACATAAATGACAATAAATAGTTTTAACATTGTAAACATCTCCCGTTTCAAGTACTAGCCCTGCCCACGAGTTTATTCAGGAAATCCAGTTTGTCTCTAAACATCCTCCTGCCACCAATTCAGATCCTTCAATTCTTTTTTATTAATTAATTTTTCTTACAGTGTGGTAGGCCCTGCAGTTCTCCCATCACAATGTCACCCATGAACCATCGCTACAACCCCTTGTGTTCATCGCTCCCCTGTTTCGTGTCCCCTGTCTCCATTTGCTGTATCTCTTCTGGTCAGTGATCAGCTTGCTAGTTTTGACTTTTCTTGACCCTTTGCTTGGTTTTTCCATATTCTACTCACTGGTGAGATCCTTCACTTTAGGTCAGTTTTTGAATGTGTCCTATACCCTAAGTTGATGGGCTTCCACAGGTCACATTCTTGGGGCATCAGATTTACTTTATATTATAAAAACAAGATTTATCAAACCCTATGCCTCATCTACCCCCTAAGCAGTCTAGAATTCTAATCTCAGGAGCTTTGAATAGAGAACCCATGCTAAATTGATCAAGTTGAATTGTCATTACTGCCTGAGAAAATTATGTATCCAGCATCCTAATTCATCTCAAAAGCAAATGTGCCTTTTTTAAAAAATAATGATCACATTTTCTACTGGAGTCATTATCTCTGTGACCATGATCTAAAGACATTACTGTTTTAAGATCTAGGGTTATAAAACCCAATAATCTAGTTTAAATTGAGAAAGGACTGGAAATAGAAGATAAATCTGAATTTGCTCTCATTTTATTGGAAGGTAATAAAATTTTAAAAATTTGTGACTTCAGGCAGTTAAGTGACAATTACTTTCATCAATATTTTCAAAGAGATAGCTTCTTTGTGCCATAAAAGTAACTAGGAAGAATGGGGATATTCACCTTGGAGGATGCAAAACATGAGATGAGTTGTGAGTCAGAGATAGTGGTAAACCAGACAAAGGTATGGACCAAGAAGTTGCAGAGTGGAGAGAACTGCTGTTTTATTTGTATTACTGAAATATGTTTAAAGGACTTTGTGAAAACAAGGGAGGGAAAATGCAAGTACCTAAAGATAATGCTAATGACAAAACAGCATAAACACTGGATGAAAAGAATTTTACTTTAAAAGGAATGCAAAATCACTCACAAAAACAGAAAAGAGCATTGTAATGCTTGAGAGACAAATTTGGAGATTGGCTAGAGAGGTTTGAAATAGAGTGTAAGCTTCTTGAAGACTGATTTTGTCTTTTTCATTCTTTGCAGAGTACAAAGAATCCAGCCAATTTTTGTCACATAGGGCTTACTCTATATATAAATACTTGTAAGAAGCTAGGGCACTTTTTGTAAGTGGCCTAAGTAATTCTTAAGAGTAGATAAGCTATTGAAGAACTATTGTAGTGGTGATACAACACACTATAAGTGAGAAAATATGTAATTCCAGACTCATGTCTCTGCTACCAGCTTTTGGTCCAATTATTTAACTTCCTTAAGTCCCAGTTTGCTCTTCCATAAATGATCATTTTAACTCCTCTATAAAAAATGCCTAGTAATTACAACTTCTGTGTATGGTCTGTGTGGGAAGTCTTCTATATGAATTAAATCAATAGGTAAAATCTTATAACTTTAAGCACATTTGAAAAACTCAGCAAATTACTAATGTTTTGCTAAAGATTCTTGATATCGATAAGACCATCTTTTTAGTTTTCTGATAATATCAAGTGCTGATCACTTCCATTTTGTAGAAAGAATTTAATAGAGCCTCAAATTCTCTTTTTGTAAAGTGTCTTAAAAGCTTAAAATGAATGAACTAATAAAAAGGAAAATCAGGTAAATTGAAATAAACATTCTTGCACTCAAGATACATTTACCAGAATAACTTTTTCTATACTCAAAGGTAATGATGAAAGGCAGTGAAAGAAATAATGTTTAACAAAATTCTCTTTTAAAATCCATTTTATGTTAGATATAAGAGCAATGTTTGCTGCTGGTAATATAACAGCACTCCTTGGAAATCAATTACAATGTTTCTAAATGTTTAGGTTGCAAAATACTTGCATACCAAAAAACAAAAATGATTTTTACTGGTCAAATATATAACAAATAAAATAAAAAGACCTAACATGTAGTAGGTTAAGTATTACTTTCTGAACCTTGTGTTTCAATAATATATTCATATCTGCATAAGTATTTTTATGTCTTTGGAAAGTTTATGTAAAATTATTTCTCACGTGGTCATATATACTACACTATACGATGTGTATTTGGAAATTAAGACAAGATCTATGAATACTGTCCATGAAAACATGAGGAAAAATATACAGCTCAGCTAGAAAAAGAACTCAATGCTAGTGAAATATTGTTAGGAGTCGTGTGTGGAATAAAGAAGAAAATGTGATGGAAGAGATGGATAGTGATCTGTGAGGCTAGCCCACAGAATGGGGATCCTGGGAAGCATGCCAGGCCCAACTTTAATGAAGTTGTGAAGCCCTTTATATACCCCAAAAGGAAATATTACAATGATGTAATGAGGAAGTAGCAAAATCGAGGTGACATCCAACAGGGAGGATGTGGGGATGTGTGATAACAGGAGAATTTACCTGTAGGTGCAATAGTCATTACTAATAGGTCATATGTCTCTTGGGACATTTCAAAGAGGTTAGGAAGCTGGGTTACAGGTGAGAGACAGACTGTTGCCCACCCTCTAGCGTGCCACAGTGGGTAGCAAGTTAGAAGGTGTTCCTCTTATCTAAAGCTCCATCTTCCTACCTGCTTCCACATTCCACAAGTATGAAAACTAATTAGGGGGTTCTAAATAATCTGTTTTATAAAAATCACTCCATTCAGTGTTCTGACTTCAACCATGCAAATAAGAAGACACACTAGTATTGCTGCTGGAAACCAGAATCTAATTGAGCCACATATGTCAATAAAAAATTAATCCTATTCAAATAACAGCCATACTCAGCTTTGTGTTTACTATATTATATTTACTACATTTTATGTAGTTTGAAATGTCAGTGTCAATGATTTGCTATAAACATTTTGGAGGTCAGAGACCATAAGTTCTGTTCAAGACAAAATTGGTTCTTTAACTGACATAGGGGAAACCTAGAAATTTTAAATGGGTTTAGAAATTTTCATTTAGTAAGTAATTATTTTCTATATTTTTATTTAATTTTTTCAATTTTCTATTTTTAATGGAGATTTTTTTTACTGATATAACTACTTTATGGTGTATTAAGTATGCATCATCATAAATCAACATTTGTGCATACTATGTTCATGACTTCAGTAGTAATTATTTTCTAAAAGAAAAATTTTAATAGCCATAATTTCTTGAATTTTGCAAATACCAGTCAGTGTCTATGAATTCAAGGATTATAGTAAGATGAAAAAAGATGTGGCTTCTTTGTCATATCCTTTCCCCAAGCCTGACACATACAGCTCTGGAAGACAGTAGAAAATAGCAAGTTGATCAGTTTGCAGTGACAATTTGAAGTTCAAAGAACTAGATATTCATTGAAGAATTGAATTGCAACTTTCCAAGGTCAGGGAGTGACATTTTTATAAATTATTGCTTTTTGAAGTGGTTGAAATTTTCACGCTTGTCTTATTTACCATCAGCAGAAATTTCAACAGTGTTCATAACGATTATGGTGGGAGCAAATCTGAGGATTCCCAATGCAAGTAAGAATTTTCTTTGAAGTTCAGATGGATTTTTTAAAATAAGTTAAAAGGAAGCATATTACTTTACCTTTATTTTTATTGCACCTGTTTATATGCTTAGTGTGTCTTTGGTTGCTCTAAAAAGTTTTGCTCTGACCTAGAAATAATAAAAATCTTAAACAAGAAATTTCAATTCAATATTTATTTGAATTGAAATGGATAATAGAAATAACAGAATAACAATAAGAAAGTGAAAAGGGGTAAAACAAAGAGAAAATAAATAATTTTGCACTTTTCTTTGAACGTGTATTAACTTCAGAAAAGTTGATACCTAGGTGAATCTTAACACTGGAAATTACTAGAAATGATAAAATATTTATTTGATCTTTATCAATTGCCATTAGGTCATGCATAAAGAATATTCAATTCTGAAACCAAAATAAGACTTATGATCTATACATTCTATTAGATAATTTCATTACAATAGAAAAATGAGGATGATAAAATAAGAGCAACTCCTATGAGACCTGAAACAAAGTCTATATGGAAACAGAATAGGACATTACATTTTAACCTCTAAGTTCTCTTATATCGTGCTTTCATCTATCAGAACTCATATTATCTCACCTAACGCATGCCCCTCTTCCTTAAACATCTGCAAGATGGATTTAAAGGGAATCAATCCCAGGTCATCATTTTTGATTGAAGCTCCGGTGGCAAAAAAAAAAAAAAAAAAAAAAAGCAAAACAATTAGGGTAGGATTCACCAGCCTTATTATCAATAAGCCTACCATCTAGTTGCCTGTAAAGGAATACTGGGAACAAGCAGTTGAAGCTGTATTTCTGACTGTGTATGATTCACCTGAGCGGGCACAGGCACCTTCTGACCTAGCAGAGGGAACACAGCCTGTTGCTGGCTCTCAGCCCTGCTGTATCCCTGGTCAGGGAGCCTCTAGAATGGTTGTCAGTGGAGGCCCTGGAAGCCTTTTATTTTTCTTGGGCAGTAGCACCCCATGTTTACTAAAAATAGAAAAGACTGAAATGATAACCACTGAACTGTCATAAAATAAATCAAATTCTAAAATAAGCAAACAAATAAATCAAACAGTACATTCCCTGGGATTGGAATGTGAAGCCCATTTACACTTGTAGATACTCCCCATTGAGCCCTGTTAGCATATCCAGTATTTGCTTGACTCTTCATTCTGTGGACTTCAATTTATTCATTTTTCTATGTATGAATAGTCTTTTCCCTTAAGTCATATTCTGATGGATAGCTCTGTTCTGACACCCCTTTGTGTCATCCCTAAACAGATGAGATGACTTGTGAGGACAGAGGAAAAAATTTTTTTCAAGTCAGAGCTGATAAAGAAGATAGTGTTCCTTCTCTTGGACTCTCCCCCTGAAACCTCTGAATTTCTAAGCAACAATAGGCTCAGCTAACAGTACTGATCTGAGACATTTAAGAGGATTTCAGAAAAGGCTTGCTTTTGTTTGTTGTTTGTTGGCATCTGGAATAAAGGAAAGTATTATTTCTCATCTTTTAAACAAAAGGTTTCAGAGTTTGCTTTGAGAATAGAACTGGTGATTGGGATGCTTCCATCTCATCCCACTCACTGGATCATCACTGTTACATTGTGGAGCTTGCCAAATTGTGGTGTATCTCTCAGTAGCAAGTAAATAACGGGAAGCAAATGACTGATAATTTATCCTGTACTTGTTATAAGGAACTCAAATTGCCTTGAACAAATAAATATGTTTCTATTATTATCACATGCTGTAAAGACATAAAGGTATGTGGAGAAATTATTTTCAGTTGCTTAAAGAAGAAACATATATCAATGCCTTTATATTTCATGTATGTACAAGATTTCAGCCATTGAAAAACAGTAACAAATCTTAAACCTTATTAAATATCTTTTGTGGTCTTGAAGTAGTTCATGAGATTAAGGATCTGAGAAAAAATATTTAATGATTTTCCAAAGTTATAATTCAGAGGACTAGTACAGAGATGCTATCATCTCTTTCTCAACTACAGCTAAAATACCAAGTAGCAACAGCCAACTGTGATTTAGGAGCATGAAACAGTATTATTTTTGAAATGAAAAGATAACCAGCATCCATTCTTTGCTTTTTTTATTAATTGTGGAAGAAATTAAATTAGACTTCCCACCCATAAGTTTAGGGAGCTTGGATCACTGTACTGAGAAAATTTTAAAAGACTGAGTTGAAATTCAACCTCAGCAGTAAAGAAAAATGTCAAATGATTGACGGTACTTCTAGATAATAGAAGCAGAAGGGAAAAGTACTAGACATTGTGCTGCTTATTTTCCATCCTTGCTTATTTAAGCTTATCTATTTTATCATTCAGTCATCTGTGTTAAAATAATTTATTGAACTGAGCCAAATGAGATTCTGGGCTAAATCTTAGACAAGCAGAATGTATGTTCTGTTCAAAGTGTACTTCAGTAAAATTAAAACCCAGTAATTTATAGCACCAGTCTCTAATTTCCTTCTACCCTAGGTGGTATCCCCAATTCAGGTACATAATTTTTAGATATACTCTTTCTACTTCATTATTCTCTTTTGAGGAACAAACTTCTATTGTTTCTCACATTTGCTTGTATATAATATTATACAAATAACCTCCTTTCAATCTGTAAAAATTAGGAGTAAACTACCAGATATGCTTTCTATTAACTGTAAAGTGCTAATTGTGTTATTAAATTTGCCCAGTGTCCTCAGGGACATATAGATCATTAACTCAACCTACTAAGTTTGTCAGTTATATCATTTATAAGTTTCCAGTGTTTCAGTTTATTTTTTTATAAATTTAAATTACGTCATTCTCAGCAACCATTTGACCAAAGTTCCCTTTAACTGTAGTCTCAAATTTTATCATGGGAAAAATGCAATGTTACAGGACATATGAAAAATATAGACAAAGTAGGTTGTTACTTGTTTGCTTACTATGGCAGTTGCTTTTCAACTTGATTAAAAACTGTAGAATCAGTTCCCTAAACTCAAGTGTATGTAAAAGTGTTTAGTCAACTCTATAATATTTTCTTCCATGCCTTGTTTATTCTCAAGTCTACTAATTGAACAAATTGTTGTTTCTTCTTGGTGAAGCTCTCTTTAATGCTGGATATTTCCTGAAGAGATCATTAAAATAATCTACTGTTACCAACATCTGAACTCCAAAATACTCTTATTTCCCTAACACTTGAAAAAAATCAAGGTTAGCAAAAGGTAATTGCCTAACAGTTTCAAATTTAATAAGCAAAGGTTTGTATATATTTTATACATTTTAGAATATTTATAGTTGACAACATAGTTATTGGTCACTACCGGATCCCAAAATTTATTTAACAAATATGTTGAACACCTACATTGTCCTAAATAGTTCAAAGGAAAAAACGAATCTGGCATGGTACCTCTTTTCATGTACCTTATAAGCTAGTGAATTTACAGATCAGTGGAAAAATTAAAAACAAAATATTATTATGACTTGGCTTCAAAATTCTAAAGTAAATAGCATGAAAGATAAATAACAAAAATAGTGAAGTCATCTCGGAAGACCTTGGTGGAAAATTTTAAGTTGATATAGAAAGGATTAAAAAAAAATAAGAATATGTTCCAATTAGATAAAAATTGTATTTCAAAAATTTCTAAAGTGGTAAAAACTTGGTGTGTTCTTAAGAGTTAGAACAAGTTAGCATGCCTATGATGTCATAGATAAGCAAGCAGCAAAAATAGACAAGACTTAAGAATAAAAAGGAGCCAGATAGTTCAGGAATCTGTAAGTTGTGATAAGAGTTTTGGCTTTTACTACAGACATAATGGGAAGCTACTGAAGTGTTTTTTAAATAGAAGAACATGATTTTATTTGTGTTTGCAAAAAGTCACACTAGTGCCTGTGTGCAGAATTGGATTGGAGACGGTAAATATTGAGACCAGCAAAACAGGTGCTACACAGACCAGATGATAGATGATAGTACTTTGGAAAAAATCTGATGAAGGAGGAAATGCTGAGAAAAATCAGATAATTTTAGCAGAATAAATAACCAACTTGAAATGGATCTGATACCACAGTGGCAATAAAAATGGTGATGGAATAAAAGAAGACAGCTGACTTAAACAAGGAGATGTATGGTGGCACTAATTGTTGAGATGGGGAAGTTTGAAGGAAAAATAGGTTAGGAGAGAAAGGCAGTGTATTAAGATTTTTCTTTTTGAAAATATTGTTTTCAACACCTAATAGGGAGTTAAGAACACATTGGGTGAGAACTGACATGAAACTGGCAGCACAGTAGAATTTTCAGATCAAGATGTAAATCTGGAAACCACTAGCACAGAAAAACTATTTAAGGTCTTTGATTAAAAGACTGTATAGTGATAATATATAAAGAAGAAAGAATATAGTAATCTAGCAGAATCAGAGAATTTGCAAATTTACAGCTTACAATTATAGTAGTAATACATGTTGAAGTGGTTGCAATGTGCTCTGCACTTTACAGTTTTATGCATTTATGCATTTTAATAAAGGTGTAGATTATCATGAAGGTAAGGGTATCTCAGCGCTATTGGACAGAATAGGAAGTTCAGCACTTCACAATAAGTCACTGGAATTATTTTATGGCATTATATGCTTGATATTTTGAAAGCTGGCACCAACAAAATGAGGACACCAGGGCTGGCAAGGAGCAAGTTTATTAGTTCCAGTATTGACTCAGCAGATTCACAGCCCAAAAACTGCTCTGTTGTTCTAGGTGGGCTATCAATTATGGTAGTACAAGACCTGATGTGATGGAAGATAGAAGAGTAAGATCCTAGGAGATGCAAGACTGCATATCAGAAAACTCAGTCCGTTAGTTATGGGTTATTTTTCTAGACCCCTAGGCTGTATTTCTTAGGTCACTGTGCTTCCACATATTTCAATTTATCATGTTTCATTTGATCATGATGGTTCAATTTGACTCCAAAGACTAGACTATTAATACTATGTAATAGTTAATTTTATATGTCAACTTACTGTCACAGAGTATCCAGATAATTGGCTAGACTTTATTTTGGAGTGTATCATGAGGATGTTTCTGGATGAAATTGGCATTTGAATCAGACTGGTTAATCCAAATATGGGGCATGGGTAGTGACAATACTGTGAGAGGAGGAAAAGCCACCAAGAAAATGGTCATTTGAAGTATTGAATTATATTATAATGGACCTTTAATATCTGAAAACAGGATTGTTCATTATGTTCAGAAGTAAATGTAAACTAACAACTCTGCTTGAGATATCTGAGAGAATTAGGAGCATTTTTAGAATGGGTTTGACAAGGTATGGTAGTTGAAAAATTGCCTAATTTTGCACCCTTATGAAAATATTCCTTGAATAACGTAGTTCTAATTAGAAATAATTCCAGAACTCCTATTATTACTTTCACTGATGTGTACATAACTCAGATTGGACAGATCATCATCTTAAGCTACCCATGCTGAAAAAAAAAAGAGCCCTGTGTCAAGAAAGATGATGAAAAATGGTTTCATTGGCATAAAATCAAATGTATAGGAGATGCTAGAAATATGCAGAAAGATCACTTGTACTTCCTTTTCATTATCAATTTCAACATGACTTTCTGAGTGTTGTGACAATAAATAAAGTAAGAAGTGAAATATACTAGTTATCCCAGTAGTACTATCCAATAGACCTTTCTGCGATGATGGGAATATTCTGATAAGCACAATGCAACAAGTTGCAAGGGCACATTGACTAGTAGTGCTTGAAAGGTGGCTCATGTGAGAAACTGCTTTTGAAATTTATTCAAAAATTATTTTACTTCATTTAAATAGCTGTCTGTGGTTAAAGGACAGCGTAGGCCCAGAGTCTTTATGGTATGAATACATAACAGCAAATAACACTAATTTAGAATGGACAAAGATACTTACCAATCATTTCCTACCTTAAAAAGTATATTTGAGGCTCTCTGATTGACCACTTATCCTCTGCTCTATTTTGTTAATCTATAATCCCCTTGTTCTCTTTTTCTTAATCTGACTGGTGATTTGATAATATTTAAAGGAAGGGGGTATTCTCCCTTCCCTCCAGAAAGTGGCAAATTAAGACAGATAAGTCATGCTGCTTTTGCTTATGTCACAATTTTACCTATAGCTAGAATTAAATGATGCTGTCAAAGGGTAATGCTGGTGTTTGATGGTTTTTAATATTTTTGTCCATATCAAAAGGCTAAATAAATGCACTCAATAGTCCCAATTCCTAACTCTCTAGTAATTATTCCAATAAAGATATATTCATGCTACTAAACATCAATACATGTTCTTCATAACACTAATAAATCTGCTCTCAGAAAATAAACCATGTTCAGGTAGAGATTTGCAGAGAACATTAGCAAATACATCTCAGAAAGTGATTAGCTGAACACTATAGCATACAAAACTTACAAAATACAGATTTTGATAATCTAAACATTTAACAAAAACTACCCAAAACAAGAATCTTACCTATAAAAGGGGGCATATTCTGTCTGAATTGCTATCTTAGGCAAACAACTCAGATGGAGATTTTAAACAGCATGAACCCATTCTACAAATATCTCATAAATTAAAGTCAACAACAAAATAATAATATTGAGTTACAGAGTATTACTTGCTGATTGACTCTATTATAAATAATTTGATCCTCACAACAGTGCCATGAAATGAAAACTATTTTATTTCATTAGAAAATGAGGAGCCTTGTTTCAGGAAAGTGCCCAAGGACATATATATATATATATATGTCTATATATATATATATATATATATATATATATATATATGTATGTATGTATGTATGTATGTATGTATGTATGTATGTGTGTGTGTGTATGTGTGTGTGTGTGTGTGTGTGTGTTAACAGGGATGTATTATATATCAAGTCCAGGTATGTATTTCTTTAAAGCCATAGTTCTTATCTATTACATATCTTAAAATTTGCATATAAAGATCCACTATATATTAAGACAAGTCTTTAACAAGGCTTGTCATTAACAGGGTAGTGCCAACCTTCTTCCTTCTTCCTATTTTAGTCTGAGTAATCCTAGCAATCTACAAGTCATTTTCATTGTGTCTCAATTAGTCTATTAGATACATAGGTTAACTTTGACTTTTAAATGGCTAGCAGTTTCACTTGCTGAAGAATCTTCCTTTAAGTAATATAGAAGAGTGAGGAATAAATGCTTTTAATATCCTTGTCATTTCAGGAATTTCTCAATTTCTCCCTCTCTCCTTTTCTTCTTCCCTCTCTCCCTTCTTCCTTCCCTCCCTCTCTTTCTCTTTCTCTCTCACAGGTTGGGACTCATCCTATTTTAACATCCATTTACTCAAGCAGGACATGTTAATGAAGGGAAGGACCTCAGCATCAAATTACTAGCACAGCCATAACTTTATCAGTGTTTAAGAGATATTAGCCTCTTGCACTCAGGAGAATCTAAAACAAACAACAACAACCAAAAAAAAAAAAAAAACCACAAAATGACATAGAAACCATGCCTCAATGGATTATTTTATAATCTAGATAAGTGACGAAGTCTAAACAAACTGTAAAAACATCAGGAATTTATTTCTTACACTTCTGAAGACTGAAGTCTAAGATCAAGATGTTGCCCAGTTGAGTTCCCCATTGAGGACTCTCCTGGTTCCTCACTCCTACTGCAAAGATTGAGTAGGGGAGCAAAGCATTCAAATGACTTTCCATATATGGATACTAATCCCATGAAGGCCTCACCCCTTAAACCTAATTACCTCCCAAAGGCCTCATCTCCAAAGAATATCATGTTGAGCTTAGAAGACATAAAGTTGGCTGGAGGATGTAGGGGGTCAAAATTCATTACACACTACAGGTACATTACAACCAAACCCCAGGGCAAAAAAACTTAATGAATTCTGGTTAAGAGAGTAAGTAAACCATCAGAGAGAGGTTGAAGTACTCAAGACTTCTAGAAATACTCAAGACTTCTAGATCATGGACAGCTATATGTGCCAGACTAAGGAGTTCAATGCTGTGACATAATTCAACTTGATCAAAGTTGCTAACTATAATTCATTTAGTAAAACGTTATAGGATGTTTTAAGGAGAGAGGAAACAAAGATATATTGCATATAAGATGATTCATCCCAATACACATTATGCCATGTATGATCTTAACACATGACTCACTTTATAAAGAATTTGATCAATATGAAGAAATTCAAAGAATGTCAATAAAAATATTTTTTCAAATCAATGGGGGATATTGGAAATAAACTATATCTATCATAGGACTTCATTTTCAAGTGAGCACTTAGAAATGTATAACAACTACCATTTATGGAAATAATAACTTTTTAAGGAATAGAGAACAAGAAAAATAAATTCAACATCTGCCATTCAAAGTTTGCTTTAAGAAATATTTAAATGTGTGCATGAAATGTAAGGGAAAAACCGTTATTCCAGTTTGTTGACAGTTATTCTCAACTACAATATTTATAAAAATGTTGGTTTAAGGGATTGTATTGGGAAGCACAATTATTATAACTCATCTTTACCTCTTTTTCTGTTAAGATAGGAGAGTTGAATAATAAAGAATGCTCTAACTAGATTATGTTCAGTGTGTGTGTGGGGGGGGGACTAAATACTGACAGAAAATCTACTTAAAAA
Organism: Uropsilus gracilis; assembly: GCA_004024945.1. Classification (NCBI taxonomy): domain Eukaryota; kingdom Metazoa; phylum Chordata; class Mammalia; order Eulipotyphla; family Talpidae; genus Uropsilus; species Uropsilus gracilis. The sequence continues at coordinate 33,592 of PVHY01003950.1, forward strand.
GAGATGTTGTTTCAGGGAAATAGCAAAATCAAGTATTCTAAAATGTCTTGTATTTTCTATGCTTGTTCTGTAAACTTCATAACCTCTGTCAAGGAATAATCTTACACTTTTCCTAAACACAAAGTTCAAATAGTCCATTAGATTTTTTATGTCATGAGCTTTCTTAGGTCCAAAAAGTAAACAATCAAATCATACCAAATAACACATAAAACCTAAACGAACACTAATATATAGAAAAGCAAGAATAACATATCCTGTATAAAGTAGGTTTAGGGAAGGACTTTGGCATTGCCTCTCTAACTGCTGGGGAACATACTGGCTCTACATAACTGGTGCAAAAATGCATGCTGAAAGCACTTTTTGTGTTTTTGTCATAAAAGCTAAAATTATCTCCAAATTTTAGTTAATGAAATGTTGGGGATGAAAAAGTTAGTAGATTTACAAGCATGGGGGGTGAGAAGAGTATAACATACAAAAATAAAGCATATCAGCACTCAATTCATAATATACAGGGGATAAATCTTACACATTTCTTCTCTAGCTTGCATCGCACATATACATACTGTATTTTCTTGTCTTACTACTTCTTAAAGTCCAGCATGTCTAAAACTGATACTTACTTTTCTTTACATATCAGTAATTTCTCTTACATCTTATCCATACTTTTTTGGAGGAAAGAAAAACATATTTTGTTCAGTAATCCATATAGTAGTTCATGCATGTCTGCATCAAAGTTTTGAACATCTTTTTAATGGAAATTAAGGCTACGGCCTTTCCAATAGCTAAATTTCTATGTTTGAACTACTGTGATTCTATTATTCCTATTGTCTTGTTTCAAAAACTTTATGAAATGAATTAAACAAATGATTTGCTTGTATTTGTGTTTTATGATCTTGGCAAAATAAATCATGAAAATGGTTATTTCTATTTTCCCTAGTTATTTTTCTTTGTACAGATTAGTGACAACCCAGCACTGCGAACCAGGGGTTCTCTTATATTCTTCTTAGTCATTAACTTGTTTCACTGGCTCAGAGACTTCAGTGAACCTAAAAATTATCTGGAATCTTGTTATAATATGGATTCCGTATGTCTCCCATGAGATTCTGGCATTAATTTCTTTACTTTGTAATCACAGTATTTTATCAATCGAATTCCTTAAAAGCAAGGAAAGTGATTCACTCAATGAGTTGTGTCCACCTGTAACCAGAAATGTCTTCATTGAGTTTTCAGTCTCTTGAACCAGCGGGGCACATTTTGCATTTTCAGTTGCATGTTTTGTGGACAGGCCCTAGCAAATCAGCTAATTATAACCTTGTTTCTAGAGTTACAAACAATTCGCAAAATGGAGCCCTGGCTGTGCATGAGTCGATAATGACATATACTCATTTGAGAACTACCTATTCCCACGTTGAGGGTCTCCTGACAGTGTTCAGCTCAATTCTGTTGTGTGTCATTCCACTTAAAGGTGTTCTCAATGAAGTCATCACAGTTGTTTTTTTTTTTTTTTTTTTTGGCCTCGTCCTGTATCTGTGGCCCAGAACTTTATTATTATTATTTGCTTTGAGATTACCATGCACATAAAGACCAGGGTAACCACTGGTGGTGCCTACTCTGGAGAGGGGGACGAGGCCGGCGGCTTCCCGCCGCGCCCCGGCCTGACGGAGGCGCCCAGGCTGAGCGCGGCTGAGGACACACGTTCTTCCCCGCGCTGCAGAGGGCTGCAGCGCCCAACGCTCCCCGAGGGCATTGTGTGCGCGCCGGGCCACCCGACCGCAGGCCCAGGGGGCTGCTCCACCACAGGAGACAAGACACGCCTCGGCCGGGCCAATTCCCGGCCTCCTCTGGCCCCCAGCCAGCAGCCGCCGCCCGCCACCTCCTTCCCTCCTCCTCCTCCTCAGCCGCCGCCGCCCGGGCCGCCCCGCCGGGCCGCGAACTCGCCCGCGCCTCGGCCCACGGCGCTGGCGCCGCGGCGGGGACGGGACCGATGTGGCGCATGCGTGGTGGCGCCAGCAGGCGCGGGAGCTGCGGCGGCGGGGCCGGCGGCGGGGCCGGCCGCGGGCAGGGCCGCCGAGGCGGAATTCGTGGGGGCGGCGGCGGCGGCGCTGGCGTGGGCTGGCGAGGCCGAGCGGGTGGCGCCCGGCAGCAGCTGGAGGAGCGGTTCGCCGACCTGGCCGCGAGCCACCTGGAGGCCCTCCGCGCGCGGGACGAGCGGGACCGGCAAAACGCGCGGCTCCGCGAGGAGAACGCCCGGCTGCGGCTGGAGAACCGGCGGCTGAAGCGCGAGAACCGCAGTCTCTTCCGTCAGGCCCTGCGGCTCCCCGGCGACGGCGGCGGCGACGGGCTGCCCGTGGAGGCCACGGGCGCGACTCCGGGCCCCGAGGAGACCGGCGCGAGCCGGCGGGTGAGAGGCGGCGACCCCGAGGAGGAGCCGGGCAGCCCCAGGGCCTTGCGGGCCCGGCTGGAGAAGCTGGAAGCCATGTACCGCCGGGCCCTGCTGCAGCTGCACCTCGAGCAGCGAGGACCACACGCGCGTGGGGACAAAGAGGAGCCGCCCGCGGGCGAGCCTCGTTCAGGCCCCCCAACCCTGGCCCCGGAGCCCCCAGAGTCCGGGCTGTAGCCCGAGGCCTCCGCGGGGAGGGGTGGAGCCTCGCGCGGGCCCCTCCTCCTCCTCCTCCCGCGTCTCGGCGCCCCCCGCCTGGCGCGCGCCCCGGGCTGTGCTCGGCTGCGCAAACTCTGGACCGCCGGGCGCTGCAGCCCCCACCCCCACCCCGGCCCGCTGGGCACTTCCGGGAGGCCCTGCGCCTCGGGCCGCGAGAAGGGGTGGGGGGGACGGTGCCCGCTGGAGTCCCCCGCTGGCGTCCCCGCGCGTGCCGAGCACTTGGTGTTGTGCGAGGAGAGAGGCCTAGCCTAGGAGGGAGATTTTCAAATGCAAGAACTGGGTACCAGTCAACACCCCCTTTGAATGCCTGGACTTGTGGTGTAGTGAGAACCTGTTGCAGTTTCTGTTTTTTTCCACCCCGGTTTGGTTCTTTGAGGGATGCATCGTGTATTTTGACCCGGTTGAGTTTGGTGTTCATTCTTCAGTCCTCCAAAACCTCCAGCCATTACCTCTTGCGTCGCCAGTATTTTAAAGTATTTGTTTTTTTTTTTATACATTGGTATTTGGATAGCCTTTATAAAATACCACCTTTCGTGAAAAAGGGAATATTTATAACCATAAGGACAATTGTCTGCCCTTGGCTTTAGTTCCTGTACATCTAACTTATACTGATTTGTTCACCCCAGGCAATTTTTAAAGTCTCTTCCTATAAATGATCCTGTGATTGGGTAGAGCAAGTGTATGACATCATCTAAAAAGATCGATTGTTGAAAGGTGTTGAGTTTTTACAAACGTTGCTCTAAGGAATGCACATGTATGTGTATATTTTACATATTTTAATATCTGCCTTGGATGGTCCTTTGTAAATTACCATTTGTTCACTTTATGTAACTGATCCTTTTAAATCCTAAAGATTAGTCTAAACATTTATTCTTTTTATTGCATTGACAGTGCACAGCCTGCTTTACCCTTTACCTTATTTTCACTGTTGAAGAATTTTTAAGAGATTGTGAGTTGTTTATCTATAGCCTCTAAACAGTGATTTGTCTCAATTGTGATTTCAATGGCAAACAAATGTGATTAATTTCTATAGCAAATGTTTCTGAAACCGTTTTTGCTATCTTTTGTTAATAAATAACACTTTGCCAACTAAGAAGTGAAAGAATACCATTTACCTGATAAAAATCATGGCTGTTAGAGGGTATTTAAGGAATGTAAAACACCTCCATTCAAGGAAGAAAAAGAGTGTTTTTAAACCTTAAAAAAAAGGGGGGGGGAAGGATGTGTGGGAGGGAGACTTGTCAAATTTGTGGCATGTTACAAAAGTTTTTGCTGTATAGCATATATTGTAAAACAAGGGTCCAAGAAAAATAGTTTTGTGTTTTCTAGTCCTGAGGATTAAAGGTAGTTGGTATTTAGTTGTAAATTATAAAATCTCCCACTGTAACCAAAAATGGGAGAAACCAAAAATGGTGAGAATAGGTAGGTACAAGAATTTCAGTCCCTCTTATTTTCTAAGAGTGAGAGAATCGAGACATATTTAGGAGGCAATGGAAATTAGAAAAAGGCACAACAGTCCTATTATTACTTGGCTGTCCATTTAATTTCTCTAAGCCTTAGTTTTCTCATCAAAATGAACAGCGTCTACCTCAAAATTTTATACAAATATTTTTATTGAGCTGCTATATGCAAAATGCCTGTTACAAATCAATAATTACCATCCAAAATATTTAAAATCATAAAAGCATGTTTATCCTTTTCTTTCTTATTTTGCTCCTATATTACCTTATAAGAATTAACAGTGATATGTATATTGTGAATGAGTTGACATTTTCATTCTGTACAAGCAAATAGGGGGCATAACACTATATAATAAGGGAAAAATGCAACAAAATATTCAAAAATACTTGGACATTATGAAAAATTTGGGAATATTTAATAATCACGGAAATTCATTTTCATCATTCTAAAACATTTTTATCTTAATCATGTACAATGTCAGATTGGTGGAAAAAAATTTGTAATGAGTCACATCCCCCAAAATAGGACTTCTTTTGTGCATAACTCCTGTAAAGTGTCAAAAATTCTGAAACCAGAATGTGACATAAATTGAATTAAGAATAATACTATGTTTTAACTCTGTTAAAACTCCCTGTTCATTATTTAAAAGGTCTAATATGGTAGTAAATAAGTGTAATTACATGAAAGTTGCTTTCTTATGTTAAATATGTACTTGTTTAATAAGTAAAGTTTTATTTTAGAAGTTTGATCCAGGATATAGTTAGCTTTAAAGAAAACTAAAGCTGCAAAGTATCATACCTTTTGTTATCATGTTAAAGTAATATTTTGTGGTCATAATTTCAGATTGTTTCTACCATGAGAAAAGGGCTTATAATTTATACAAGTGAGTAACAAAATATGTTTTTAGCAGACAAATTAAGTGAAGGGGATTGATTCTTTAAGCATTTTCGTGTGTGTGTATTTACTACTCAAAATATATTCTATACCCCACCCCACCCCCAAGAAATGATGATTATCTGGCTAAATTTCTTGAATATTATATTTATTTGAATAACACTTGAAAACATTGTTTTCAATTCATTAGTACTGCCATGATGAAATGATAATGAATTATCAACATATGCTAAGTATTTATTAGCAGCATAATTTTGATTTTTAGTGCCAAAACACCATTTTTGTTTTGCAACAAGAAACAGATTTTCAGAGAATTTGTTAAAAAATCTTCATGAATGACATTTATTAATTTGTTTCATAATTAACTGATAAGTCAAAAATTCAAGTTTTCCTATAAATTTCTATATTAAATATATATGTATCTTATCTATCTGATATAGGCAGTATATAAATATTCATTAGAGACCATAAAAAGCACTTAATCATCTCTGTCTTAAGGATTTTCTTAATTAAGATTCTCAATTTTAAGGATTCTCAAATTTAAAATTTTAAGACTTAAATATAAGATTTGATTGAAGGAAACTTCATTGTGGTTATAGCAGATTTTTGCTTATCATAAAATACATATTCAGAACCTACTTGTCAGTATAATCTTGCATTTTTCATCTTAATTTATTAGTAAGGAAATCCTTTGTTCATCGAATTCTCAGATATTATCCTGGTTTACAGAAAGTTTAAAAAAGAACAGCAGTTCATGGGTGCTGAATGAAGAACATTTATTTTAAACATTGGATTCTTTTGAGGGAGGAACTTGAACAAAACCTGTCCTACATCTAATACTTGAAACTTGAAAAATTTTTCATTGGTTTTATATTTCCTGTTCCCTCATTTTTTCCTTTGATCTTGTCATTTTAAACATAAAACCCCTATTGTATTTTAAAGTTAATGGATCTGTCTGTGATTAGAGTGAAGACTCTATTGATAAACAAGAAACCCAAGCCCCCAAATTCAATGACTATTAAAAGCAGTAAACTTTTTCCACTGGTAATCAAACATACCTGATTGATATGCTTCATGATGTCAGGAAGCTCTGCTCTATATGCTCATTCAGGTCTTTCTATTAATGTTTCTTGTCCTTGCCTATGTTACTGTTTCATCTGCATGGCAGAAATTGGTTATTTGAAGATCTAAAACTTGGCTTATGGGAAAAAGAAGCTGGAAGAGCCCTTGTCAGATCTGAAAATGAATTCAGTCTCCCAGGTCACATTCCATTGGTAAAAATGCATCACATGACCCATCTAACTAAGTTTGTGATGGTTTTAGAGATTAAAAAGTCTGACGTTTTCATTCCCTTATGTATTATCCTTATGAGCCATACATTAGATACTGTAAAATAAGTATGAAATACAGCTGTTAAGTTTTATAAGGGAAACCTTGGGAAGTATGAACCATCTCTAGTATATATATCATATATACGTTATATATCATTAAAATATGGTTTTTATGATCTATGTTTGGCAAACATTCTATTTTCTAAATCTAGATTTATAACAAGGGTGAGTTATTTCTCTCCATCTTGTTTCTTATTTACTTCCATTATACTACTTTTAAAACTGAAAAACATCTTGGAGAATTTTAGTTCATTATCCCTCAGACATCAACAAATTTAACAACTTTCATAGGGAACAATATATATATTGTATTATATATATATAATGTATATATATATATATGTATTATATATATATATAAAACACACTCCAAATCTTAGAATATGCTCATTATAATCCTAGATAGTAGTATTTTTTCTGTTCATAAGGTAATGAATAGAAAGATTGTTTGCAAGGAAAAAAGAATTATTTTTTCTTTTAATTTTTAAGACTGAGATATAACTGACAAATAACTTTATTTTAGTTTTTGGGTAAGCAGATGATGACTTGATATTTGTATACATTGTAAAATGGTTACCAAAATAATTTTAGTCAACATTACCACAGATGCATTTAATATGAGAACTATTAAAATCTACACTAGCAATTTTCAAACTTGCAAAATAGTATTTTTAGCTATAGTTACCACACTACACACCATACACTCAGGACTTAAATAATTTATCTCTCACTTTAATAGCAATACTTCTGGATTTATTAAGCATGTATGATTGTTCAGAAATTTTATAATTTTGCAGTCATCTATATCATAGCAGTTATACTTATTAAAGTTTTTCATTCTTTGCATTGTGAAAGTTTAAGTAGCAATATATTTGTAAGTTCCTTTAAATTTTGGTGAATTTCATATGCAGGACTTGGGAATATATTGTTTTGTGGGAAGAGATTCAATTGTTATTTGATAGAAATATATATATATATATATATATATATATATATATATATATATATATAGATACATATATCTTTCTAAACATAGCCCAAAGATACGGATGCATAGATTTATGTGCTTTGTTCAGAAGATAAGTTCTCCCTCTATCTTGCTGGACACAGAAAAGCATATAACCTCATAGCCTCTAGCAGCTATTATGTGATCTTAAGTCTAATAGTAGAGAGAGAGATGGAAGAAAACATTGCTGCTCCAGTTTTCACACCTGAACTCTATCGTGCATCTAGTTTTGTAAGAAAATACTTTATTGCTTAAGCCAGTTTTTTGTTATGAACTTTTCTAAATAGGAAAATGGAATACTATACAAAAATAAGAATGGACACTGCCAAATGCCAAAATATTGTTGCCTCATAAACATAAAGTTGAGGAAAAGAAACCAGACCCAAAAGAACATGAAATGGACAAAAAGCTAATAAGAACTACTATAAGTCAAAAAGGAAAAAAGATTCAGCAATGGCAAAAGACTGAACAGATTATTTATTTGAGAAAAACTGAATAAACAATGGGGTTATGAAAAGATTCTTAAGTTAGTAGTAATATAAATCTAAACATAGTCGTCCTATCTATTGTATAGCATATTCACATAAGCACCTGACTAATGAATAAAGACAGAAATTCTGAGTATCTCTGATGGTCATATCTAATTGATTTTGACATCCCATAATTTCTACCTCAAAAATAAAAACACCTTTCACACTTCTTCCTTTTTTCCATAATTTTTTACGTAGGGTAGTTAAGGACCTTTGAGTTCTATTTTCTGGAAGGTGAGCATTGAGAACTGTAAGTTTATTTTATCTCAGTAGTTAAGTTGTTACATGCAATACTGATCAAAAATCCTTAAAGCACAGTATACAGATATCATAGCAGCAGCTTAATGTTGCATTCGGACTGTGCTGAGAGTCGTTGAACAGGTTGTGCAAGACAGGAAACTGCTATCTGGGCAACAGGTCTGTTGTGAATTAGTAGCAAAAATGGGAAGGCATAATTAATCAAGTAATAAATGTAAAACGGTCCAGGGGAGCTTAGGGCAAAATTTAATGGAGAACTATAGGAGACATGCTGATCCAACTAGACGTATTTGAAGAACAACTTAAAGAATAATACATGCTGAAGCTTATCTCAGAACCACTTATTTTAGAGCCATTCCATGCCATCATATTCATGGCTAGCTGTGTCTCCCCAGGCCTGCTGCTTGATGCAGGCTGTTGTCTCAGGGCAGTCATGCAGGAAGACCCCACCTATGTTCCATGGAGCTCTACTTTGACAACAAGTCTATGCTATGGAGAAGTCACACATCTTTAAAAAAAAATAAATCAGCTTTTCTATTGATATCTATTTTTATCTACAATGTTACAATGTTCTTCATATAGTAAATGATGTACAAATTTTGATAGTGCTTGAAATCTTTTATACATCCTGATAGAATCTAAAGAATACACACTGGGAGTCAGAAAGGTCTACTGTAGGGTTTGTTTTTTGTTGATTTTGGACCTTAAGAATATTACTTAATATTTTCAAATCATAGTTTTTCCAAAAATAGAAATGGATAATAGAATATCAAAATATATACCATAGCTAGATTAGTTGTGAAACTTAATATTTAACTTTTATGATTTAAGGTATAATACCAAGAAATAAACAAATATTTATTCCTGATTTCTGAAAGATCATTACCCTTTAGCTTTGGGTGAAAAGAATCAGATATTAAATTATTTTAGATGCTTAAATTGTTTTATTTTCTGAACTACTTCTAAAGGTTAAAGATTAATTTCTCAGAATTTTTTGCTCTATATCTATTTGGTCATTTTATTTTTCAAGAGAACTGAGGTCAGAGTTGTTTGTAACAAGTACAAAAAGGCTACCAAATTAACCTGTAAATCCCAAAGGTTATATTACGGAATCAATGTGCTTCACAACATTTCCTGAGAAAAATAAAAGCACTTCTGTTCTTTTAATAAGGCACATCAGCACTTCTAATGATTCTAAGACATGAAAATATCTGGCTGTGAAGTTGATTGTGTACTCAAGCAGAAAGTTATAATCAAAAGGTTCTGAATTTACTCTCCTTCCACAATGATTTTTCCTCTATATTACTGATGCAGATTTTGAGTTTCTTTAAAAAACAAAAATAAGAAAATTAAAGCAATCAGGATTACTTTTAACTAAGAAGAAATTTTCAGTTGTACTAAACAATAGATCCATATAAATCACTCTTCTGAAGCAGATTCATCATCATAAAACGAGAGTCAGAAGTAGTGTTCAACCATAATTCCCAGATACCAAACATTTGCCTTCCAGATTACTCATCGTTGTTCTTTTTCCTATTTTCTATTTGCCATGTCACTGACCTCTCTTGGTCCTTGGCTTCCAAAGCAAGAGTGACTTCTGATGGACTTGGCCACTGGGAAATGCTAGTATGAGCTCAAAAGTGGATGATAGTGTTAGATTTGGGTTTGTCACATCCTAGTTTGCCACATGTGAACTTTACCAAAGGTTCTAGTATAAGTCTGTAACCCTCAACATTTCTGATGAAAGGGTGGCGAAGTGCCCCTTGGTCAGTATTACTAGCTTCAGGCACTACAGTTCTATCTTCTCTAGTTTCCCTAAAGCATATACAATTTTTCATAAATAGTCCTTTATTAAACTATTTTAAAATCTTCCATCTCCCATATGTCATCTGTTTTCTGTGGGAACATGAATATATTCAACATATAAACTGTGACTACTGATAGTGATATTGACAAGCATATTTTAGCTTTATTATATTAAATGTAATGAATTTTGAAGATCCCATTAATTTAAAGAATATGCCTCTAGTTTATCTTCAATTAATCAATTTTGATTTTATCTTGCTTTATCTAGTAAAATATGTTTCTATGTAAACTTACATTTTTACAGTTAGAAAATCACTAAGAATATATGGTCCTTTTATGACCATTTGAGAATACATACTTTCAGTAATTTAATACAGAATAGAGACAGTGATATAATTGAGGTGAATGGTATATAGGATTATAAATAAGTTTTAACTGGATGGGTCAAATATTGGAAGTTAAACAGTTTATTTAATTGCTTAATGGAGAAAAACAAAATTTCCTTGAGTAGTGATTTATTTAGACTCAAAGAGTACTTGATGTAAAAATCAGATGAAGTTTTAAGAAAGCTTACATAAACAGACAATTAGAGGAAAAGAGAAGCTGGAGATGGGAATAACAGAAAAGAAGCTAACACAGTGGTTCAGCTAAGATTTAATAAGGTTTGAATGCAATCAAAACCGTTGGAGACTGCCTTGATTAATTCTTTTCCTCTGAAGGGAGAGCCTGCACCAAGGCAGTAGGTAAGGGAGACATGGGAGAAACATGTATAGTTAAAGAACACATGTAGAGAAATGTAGCATTCAAAGAACTGGCAAAGACCAAATTAAAACATTGAAAAATAGTTTAGAAGTATAAGCAGAAATCTAGGATAAGGTAATTCCCAAAGATCGAGGGAACTGATGAATGGTTGAAAAAGATGTGGTATATTTACACAATGGAATATTATTGTGCAATCAAAACAGACAATATGTGCCATTTGCAATAACATGAATGGACCTAGAGGAAATCATATTAGCAGAAATAAGTCAAAAAGAAAATGTAATGTTCTCATCTATAGATGGGATATAGGAATAGCAAACAAAAGGCCAGAAAACGTAAAAATAAGCTGACAGCAAAGCTGGGGCAGGCAGTGAGGGAAGGGACAAGGGGAGGGAAGAATCAGGAAATGGAAGAGGATAAGAAGATCGAGATGAAGGTTCACAGGTAATAGGGTGGAGGGAGAACTCTAGGGTATGTAATGATGTAATAGACATATTTCTATATATATGCAAATAAATTAATCATAAAAAAAAGTGAGCACACTGTGATAGAGTTCAAGTAAGGATCCAACTCTTCATACACACCAGCATCAATACTCAGAAAAGTACCTTCACAACTTTACCTATTAGGAATGAAGTCTATTTCCCTAGTCCTTATTACTTGCTTTGGCCAATGAGATACAACAGAAACGATAAGGTATTGGTTTTGTATTTTATACTCAGGAGAACAGGCATAGTTGTGCTCTTTCTTAGAAACTTGCTGGAAGGAAAAATCAAGTGATATGAGTATAGAAGAGAATATACTGAGAATCTAAAATTCCATACAAAAGACAAGGATTTACTAGAACTAAGGGCAACCATATATTCAGATAAGTTTTGTTAAATTTGATCTTTAGGTAATATAAAAACCTTATCTATCACTTAAAAAATAACTAGACTTGCCTCAAAGTGTTTAAAGCAAGTAATCTAAAATATTTGTCATAGGAGATTAAAATATTCCCCATGTATTATATATGATAAAAGTTGTGTATATATCTTTCATGATATGTAATCAAAATTCCTACCAATAACTGCACACTTCTAACTCCACGAGCTCTGCTTACGGCTTCTATCATGGAATGTTTATGTGAACTGTTTTTCTTATCATTTCTTATGCCACTTGGAAGTAAATCCTTCATGATGAGAATTATTTGCTCTGTTGGTCTACAAGGATATCAATTCACATAAAGTCAGCTGATAGAATTTTTGAGCAGAGATAGATTCCCCAGCTGTCTTAAGCAGGTAAAGAAACAGCATATTCATTTCAAGAGTTGCATTCTGGCATTATAGAAATCAGATCTCAATGAATATCTCGAAATTAGAAAAACACTTTTTTTTAAATCCAGTAGAGAATCATTTACTTGAGAAATGTATATTTTTAGAAATATACATTTTAATGTATATTTATTATATTATAAAATAAATCACTTCCTTGATAAATGTATATTTCACTGTCAGAACTGTTTTAAATGCTACTTAATGTCCAATACACTCTGTTCACTGTCTCCCAAAGAATTTGGTGAGCATAAATAATATCTTTGTAAAGATATTCAACATAATTTTTTTTAGTTTTTGTTTTACAGTATTTCTTTTCAAGTTATGGTTTGGGCAGGAAAACATGAAAAAAAATAGGTCTAAAAGAAAGAATGGAATAGAATTATGGCCAGGTGGCTCTAAATCATGGTTACTGAAACTTTCTAGTTTAGCTGTATGAAGTACTCATTTAATTTCTCTCACCAATCCATTAAAGTCTGAAGGCAATTTGAAAGTTACAAAATGTGAAAAGAAAATAGTCCCTTCAATACTTTTTTTTTAGGAAAACTGGAGTCACATGCAAAAGAAAAAAATTGAACACTTCTCTTACACTACATGCAAAATCCACTAAAAATGATTTACAGACTTAAACACAAAACATTAAACCCACAAACACTTAGAAAAATATACAGGAGAAAGATTATTGACATTAGACTTAACATTGATTTCTTGAATATGATACCAAAAGCACAGAAACAAAAGCAAAAATAGATAAAATTTCATTAAAGTAAAATATTTCTGTATAGCAAATCAAATCATTAACAAAATGAAAAAATAATCTATGGAATGGGTGAATATATTTGCAAACTATATAGCTTATAAAGCACTAATAACTAAACTATTAGATATTATAAGCTTCTCAACATAATGGTAATCAATCCATAAACACTAAAATGACAAAAACTTGAATAGATGGTCTTCAGAATACACATACAAATTTCTAGAAGGTTTACAAAAACATGCTCAACATTATTGTTGTTCAGGGAAATCAAAACCACAATAGACTGCTATATTTGCTAGGATGGTTATTACTAAAACAAATAAAAGATTATCTGTATGTCTAGAATGTGGGGGAACAGAGAATGCTTGTACAATATTGGTGGGAATGAAAGTTGGTGCAGTCACTATGGAAAATAATCCAGCAGTTCCATATAAAACTAAAAGAATAACTCACATATTTCAACAATCCTATTTTAGTATATTCAAAGGAATAAAGATCTTGATCTCAAGTAGCTATTGAATTCCCATATGCACTGCAACATTGTTCCCTATAATTATGATCTGGAGGTAATCTAAATGTCCTAGACTAATGAATGTATACATAAAGTAATATATATATATATATACACACACACACACACGGACACACATATATAGAATATCTGTAAGTTTGAGTTATATTGCATTATATGTATTTACATATATTTGTTATTTTATATATTTTATGATGTATTTATTACATTATATATTCAACTATATACTGTATAATATTTATATATGTCAGTGTTTTATACATTATATGTTAATCTGTATAATTTTATATATTCATGTGTGCAGATAAACACATACATATATATATATATATATATATATATATATATATATATAGCCATTCAAAGAAGGATAAATGCTACATGGTATCATTTATATGAGGAACCTACAAGAAACAATCATAATATCAGAGCAGAATGTTTGTTGCCAGGAATTGAAGGGAGGTAGAAAAGGGAAGTGAAAAAGTTCACAGAATTTAATTGCATAAAATGAATAAATTCCAAAGGTTTACTAATACAACATAGTGCCTCTAGTTGACAGTGCTTTATCATATACTCAAAAACTTGCTAACAGATTAGATTTCATCTTAAGTGTTCGTGTTATGAAACAAAAAAGACATCATTAGAAAACTTTTGGAGGTGAGGGATATATTTATTGAGAGCATCTACTGAGAGTATGATGATTGTATACCTATCTCCAAACCCATCAATATGCACAACATTCCTATGTACTTCATACCTCAGTAAAATAATTTTTTTTGAAAAAATCCTCGCTTTCACAGAAACATTAACTGGAATAACTGAGCATATATTTTTGAAGGATAAAATAACATAAAGGTGTATTAGCTTTTTATTTGCTTGCAAGTTTCTCTAATACTTTTTTTATTCATCTTGTATTACCAGTAAATAGATGTTATAGGTAATAAATATTTTTGACTTTTCTTGTATTACCAGTAAATAGATGTTATAGGTAATAAATATTTTTGACTTTTGAAAATAAGGATTCAAAACTGAATGGAAATAGATTAATTTTCTGATCTTAGGAAAATTTATTTTGAAAGGAAAGAGATGAGTCTTCCCAGAGATGTATCTAATTGTTTGGCAATAATTTATGGTCCTTCAAAAATAGTCTAATTATCATCACATAGGCAGGGAAGCTTAGGTGGCAATTTGTAATTTTTAGTAACTTTTTACTTGCAGCATTTTGAATTTGCTTCAGCAGGGGGTAAAGTACAAAAGAACACTTATTTGAATGGAAATATTTAAAATTCTATATTTTGGAATCCCTGAAATAGAGTCCAAAAGAAATTAATGTACCTGTTCCTTGTTTACATTGATTGAACTTCCCATGCATTCTGGATGATGGTGATTTAAATTTTACCTAACATTTCCTTAAATGTTTTGTTTTAAATTGTTATTCACTTACAGATACAGTCTAAGCTAAAATGGTCACTGTCAGCCATTAATTAGCAATGACTGAGTTCTTGAATAGTCTGAGTTGAGATGCATGTAAATTGATATTTGTCAAATACATATTGATTTTAAAATACTTAGAGGAAAAAATTAACAAACCACATAAATATTTTATCTGAATTACATGTTGAAATACCATTTTTGATATCTTGGGCAAAATAAAATATAACAATGGATTTTAACTGTTTCTTTTACTATATTGATATGGATAAAAGAAAATGCTCAAACATATGTACATGAATTGAACTTCAATATTTGAACAATGTTTTCTAATAACATAGACAACACTGGAAAATATTTTTCCCCTTTGGAACACCATTTTTGGTGGCCACTACAGTCTTAGATTATAATGATTTTTAAAAACTACATACACAATGTAGGTTTGTGTTCCACTTTTCATCTACTAAAACCATGAACTTCATTTTAAGAGCACTGCTGGTAAGCAGGTCAACAATATCTTGTAGTTGATTTTATATATTAAAACTGCATACATTCCACCAACTGGTAAAGAGACTTTTCCAAAGTTTATCATGACTAGATTTAAATACAATAGTTACAAATAAAGTCAAATAGAAACAAAGCAAAATAAAAAAAAATAATAATAGATATTCTTAGGTAAAATACTCTCTGCAATTGATTAGTAATTTAGTGCAAGCTTTCTGAAAAAGAGAAGGGAGACATAACATTACATTCTTAGCCCTATGATAAAGTAAAAGCAAAATGTGGAGATGGTCATCTATTATTAGAAATTGACCTTCCTGTAAGGTAACCAGTAAGTCTTTCTGAACGATAAAGGAAAGGGAAAAAGGCCGAGAAATCTCTGTGAGATGAGGAAAATTATAATGTTAAGTCTCTATCATTGCTATACCAAGTTATCCCATTGATGATCTTACTTATATGTTCTCAATTGCAGATTCTCATTTTTCTTCTAAAACAGTGGTGACATGAATAGCACCAGTAAGAATGTTTTTCATTAAATTACATATTTGAAAAATTAGTGGTGAAAAATTTTCAACGATACCATACCATGTGTCAGAAAAGGAAATATAAGTATTATTTAATCAAAACAGAAATCAAATAAAAATATAAATGATAAAACATAATATAAATGAAGTATATATGGCAATCTAGCTGAAGGAAATATTTTAGCAATTTGGCAGTAGTTGAATCACATATTGAAACTTTATGAATCACATATAAGAAACTTAAAATTTACATACTGGATTTAATCAAGTCTTAGTAGTGAAGTCAAAGTGGTGAGGAGACAGGAAGAGGTAGAAGTGAAATAAACTCTGTAGCTCCTTTGTAAACTGTCTCAATTTGATGCCTAGTCATTCACTTTAAAAACTGAAAAAGAGTATCATTTTCTATTTTGAAACACTGTTTGACTAGTTTGGGACAAAGAGAGAAAGATTACGCCCTTTTGAACACAGATATGACATTGTTTCATCCATTCTTAGACACAGTAGTTTGAAACTCAGGGAATAGTTCAGGGATAGATTGTCAGATGCTATCACAGACCAGACTGAGCTCATGCTGTGAAATGAGGAATACCTCATTTTACTACCTTTACTGTCCCCACAAAAACTTGAGACAGTCCCCATCCCTCCATTGTTTACCTAAGGAAACATTCCTTAAAGGGATAAATAATTTGTGAGTGATCCTCCTGCCCCCATTACCTCACAGGAACCAATAAAGTTAACCTGTTAACCAATTTTATTACACCCCTGCCATTTGCCTTCCTTTAAAATTCATCATGAATTGTGCTGTTCTTTATAAATACTCCTTCTTTGCTTAATAAATTGTTGTCTCATTACTGCCGGTCAATCCTTAGCTGCCATAGCTAAGCCATCTCTCACCGTCCTTTCTTTGTACCCTGTGTTCAGTTCTCAACAATAGATAAGTAACTTTGGTCATCAACGTAATTGAGAGTAAATGTAGAGAGAGAACACCAGGGACCTTTCACTTCTAAATATTTGTATTTCCTCTAGAAATACTAAAGTTAGAAAATCAAACTTAGAAGAAGCAATTTGTGGAATAGAACCAAAACTAGGAATGTGATACCACCTTCTTTGCGAAGAACCTGTGATGGAATGAAGTTATTTCAAATACCATGAATAGGTTGAGTAAGAAGAGAAAACAGATGCAGTCATGATTTGTGTCATCACTGAGATTTTGGTTGGCAATGACAACAGCGGTTTTCGAAGCACAGATCAAAATAAATATTCGGAAGTGACAAAGAGATTCTGAACACACAACTATAAATAAAGATATCAAATGCATCCACCTAGGAGAGTAACAATAACAATTCTTGAAGGAACTGAACAGATATGGTTTTTAAAATTTGTCTTTTAAGATAATGAGCATGATAAAATAAAGAAAGAGAAAGTTGGGTGATCACGGAGGACATGTAGCTGAATAGAGAACCAAAGTCCTCCTCCTCCAAAAAAAATAATAATAATAAATAAGAGGACCAAAAGAATGGAAATCTGAGAAAATATGCAAGGAATGACCTCAAATAGAATAGGGACCCTTCACTCTGTCATAAGAAAGAACATAGAAGAGGAGATTCAAGCAGGGTGGCAGATTTATTGGAGGAAGTCTGATGCATTCTTACCATTTTCCCCCTATTTTCTCCACAAGTATGAAGCAGGGCCATCAGCTGAGATGGAGGAATGGGTTTGTCTTATTACAAAGCAAATGAAACAGTTGACTCTTATAAGTGAAGCTGTCCAAACCTGTGTCAAGGTTGTATACTACTTTTTCCTTCCAAGTAAACCTATTGCTGTCTACATAATTCTAAATGATGAGAGGATTATCTTCAATTCATATGTTTGATAGAATTATGTCCCTTATACTGTGGGGCTTATGAGAGGTTTGTGGAGCTGGTTTATACATCAAAATTGGTCTACTTACATTTCCTTCTTTTTCTATCTGCACCTTTTAGAGTCAATCTATTATATAGCCCAAAAATTATCTTTTCAAAGGCAGGTTGAGGTTTAATATAATATAAAAGAGGTTGACATTTATTTTTCCTTGAAACAATGTTTATATAGAAATGGAACATAAATTCTATTCCTGTTCATAGATATAAAAGATGTGAAAAAATGTCACAACTGGAGTAGGTCAGACAAAAGCATCTATTTCCTCTGAGCTATAAAAAATTGATATTAAAGAACAAACATGAAAATTGGTACTTTAAGTGTTATTATCATATATTATTGTGATTTAGTTTTAAGGTAGCACTATTTTTAGTTGACAATTTCAGGATGAATTATTTATTCGAATAACCTATATACTGAAGTGGTCATTCCCTCTACCTATTGGAACTTATGGTAGAATTAGGGTTTTTATCCTGAGGACATTGATGATTTTTTTATAAATCAGAAGTTATGAGAAGAATCAACTAATATCTTTTTAAAAACCTTAACTTTACCATTTCTTGACAACAGTTTACAATGTTTAATTTGGTTAATTGATGTTACAAATCCAGTATTTATCATGTATTAAATAGGCAATGTTTTTAGATATGTAATTTCTATTTGTCTTGAGAAAAAAAGGTTTTCCTATTGATGTCTTTTTAAAGTTGCAAAATTTGCTGGGCATGGTGGCTTGTGCCTGTAAACTTCAGCCTATGAAGCTGCCGGGATTAGGGATCGCGTTCAAGTCCCGCCTGGGGCCCGTAGGTAGGGAGACCTAGTTCCAAAAAAATAGCTGGGCGTGGTGGTGCGCGCCTGTAATCCCAGCTACCTGAGAAGCTGAAGCTGGGGATTGCTTGAGTCTGTGGTACCCCGGGCAACGAGAGCCTGCGGTTCCATGGGCAAAAATAGCGAGACCCAGTCTCAAAAACAAACAAACAAACAAATAAATATAAAGTTGCAAAATTTCTTAAAAGATGTTTTTATAACAAATTTACATTTTCCCCAATCTGGAACCATATGAGACAATTAATTCCTGAAATTATTAAAGACATTTAGGTATAAAGATATAACATGCTAACGAATGGGGAATTCTGAATCACAGTTCTGCTATCTTTACTGAGTTGCTGTATTACCTTGAGTAGGTCACTTAACCTCTTAAACTAAATTTTCTCATGTGTGACATAGGGAAAATAACAACACCTTCACAGTTGTATATGAATTGATAAGATGAGTCTTCAACACAAAGAATATGAACCACGATAATAAAAATAATACATGAATTTGTTATACAATTAAAAACTAAAATAGAACAAATACTGTTTTCTTTTAATTTAGTTATCACTCTATTGTCTTAAACTACAGTCAGAGGTAACTTACTATTTTGAATTTTGGACCTATCATTTATCCTTTAAAATTTTACATGTATTAATATGTAATATATATATATATATTGTTTTTTCTTTCTAATGTAGTTTTTAGGTAGTTTCTGTTGACAATTTTTTTGATTAATAGTGAAAGTATGTCCTATATTTTTGGATATACAAAAATTGTTGTATAACACCCATGGCTATTAATTTATAGAAAGACAAATGTATCCTGCCAGAAACTCTTGTGACTCTACCTTATAAACTTCCTGGAGGGAAAGAGTAAATGTTATGATTTTCTTTTTTTGTTGTTGTTGTTAATTTATTTATCTATAAATTTCACATCTTTGTAATCGCAGAGATTCAACCCTCCACCCTTCCCACCATTCCCCACTTTCACCCCCTGCCCAAAGTTATGTGCTTCAGTTTGGTGGTTAGCTTGCTTTGACTTTTCCTCATGGCTGTTTATTTTTCCCTATATCCCATATATTAGTGAAACCATTTGGTTTCTGTCTTTTTCTTTTTGATTTGTTTCTGCTAATATGATTTCTTCTAAGTACATCCATGTTATCATAAAATCATCAAATTTGTTATTTTTAATTGATGAGTATTATTCCATTGTGTATATGTACCACATTTTTTTTTCATCCAGTCATCTGTTTTGAACAATTTAGGTTGCTTCCAAGTCCTTGCAATTATAAATAGTGATGCAGTAAACATCCAAGAACAGATGTCTCTTTGTACCCACATTGAGTTCTCTTTGGGTAGATTCCCAAAAGAGCAATTGCTGGGTCACATGGTAGTTTCATCTTCATTAATTTGAGGGTCCTCCACACAGCTTTCCATAGTGGTTGGACCAGTTTACATTCCACCAGCAGTGTAAGAGTGTCCCTTTCTCTCCAGATCCTTGTCAGCACTTGTTGCCTGTTCTTTGGTTGTGGCCATCTTACTGATGTACGGTGCTATTTCTTTATTGTTTTGATTTGCATTTCACTGATTGCTAGTGGCATGGAGCAATTTTTCATGTACCTGTTGGTCATTTGTATTTCCTCTTTGGAGAAGTGTCTTTTTAATTCTCCACATTTTTTGATTGGGCTTCTTGTTTTTCTTTTGTTTAGTTGTGTGAGTTCCTTGTGGATCTTCATTATTAAACCCTTATCACTCTTGTGGAGGGCAAACATTGTTCCTATTTGGTTGGGCTTCTTTTTGTTTTTTTCTGTTGATTCTTTTTCTGTACAGAAGCTTTTTAGTTTGATGTATTCCCATCTGTTTATGTTTTCCTTCATTTTTTTGCCATCTGTAGATATTTCCAGAAAGGGATTTCTGAATTGTAATTCATGGACAGTATTACCCAACTTTTCCTCTATGTATGATATGGTTTTAGGTCTGACATCTAAGTCTTTTATCCATTTTGAGTTGATTTTTGTACATGATGCAAGGGAGTTGTCTTGGCCCGTTTTTTGCATGTCTTAGTCCAATTTCCCCCGCATCATTTATTGAAGAGGCTATCTTTGTTGCAATGTACGTTTTCCCCTTCTTTGGCAAACATTAGTTGACTATATATGTGAGGTTTTATTTCAGGTCACTCAATTGTGTTCCATTGGTCTGATCATCTGTTTTTGTACCAGCACCAAGCTGTTTTAATTATTATGACTTTGTAGCATAGTTTGAAGTTTGGAATTTTAATACCTCTGTTCTCTTATTTTCTGGTCAGGAGGCTTTTTAATATTCAAGGTCTTTTGCTATTCCATACAAATTTCAGTAATTTTTGTTTTATCTCTTTAAAAAATGTCTTTGGGATTTTTATTAGTATTGCATTGAATCTGTAGCTTGCTTTTGGTAGGATGGTCATTTTGATGATATTAATTCTTCCAATCCATGAGCAGGGAATGTCTTTCCATTTCCTTATGTCTTCTATCTCTTTAACAGTGTTCTAAAATTTTCTTTGTATAGTTCTTTCACATGCTTTATTAGGTTTATTCCTAGGTATGTATGTATGTATGTATGTATGTATTTATTTATTTATTTTGGTGTGAGGTAAATGGGATGGTTTTTCTGATTTCTTCTTCTATTTGACTTTTTGTGTATAGGAAAGCTATCAGCTTCTGTGTGTTGATTTTCTATCCAACTGCCTTACTTAACTGGTTCATTATTTCAAGCAATTTTTCTGTGGATTTTTTGGGGTTATCTATATAGAGAATCATGTCATAAGCATATAATGATAACTTCAGTTCCTCTTTACTTATTTGTATCCCTTTTATGTCTTTCTCTTGCCTTGTTGCCCTAGCCAGAACTTCCAGTACAATGTTAAAGAGTAGTGGGGAGAGTGGGCATTCTTGCCTGGTTCCAGATCTTAACTGGAATGATTTTAGTTTTTCCCCATTTTGGATGATGTTTGCCACAGGTTTGTCATAGATGGTTTTTACTATGTTGAGTTAAGTTCCTTTAATCCCCAAATTTTCAAGGGCTTTTATTATCTGATTTTCTTTTTAACCATACATTTATCTTTATAGAAAGAAATCTTTTGAATGAGTTTATTCTTGGTTATTGTTTTCCATACAAATTTTAGATTTAACCTACTAATTCTCAAAAAATTACAAGTTTTATTGATACTACATTAAATATACATAAATTTGGAATATCTTACTGTCTATGAGAATGGTTATCGCCAATTGTATTAAACTTCTTTAAATATTTTAATAAAATTTAACCTCTTTTATATACCTTCACCTTTTAATTTTGTTTAAAATTACCTAAGAACTTTATTTTGGAAGCTATTACTACTAATAATAGCTATGATGAGATGATATTATGATGATGAGGACAATCATGGCCTTTGTTTCCTCCTTGAAGAGAATTTTATCATATTATTTTATATGAACCCCATAGTGTGTATTCTTTTGATGTTTTATGTTGTTGCAATACTATTTATGAATATCAATATTTTTCTATTGCTATCAATTCAAATAATATTATTTTTCCTGTCTTCAGTGCTCTAACTAGGACCTTCAGAAGTAGAAACAATATTATACACTATTTCTTTAAAGTAATTTATTTTTTAATTTGATTGCACATATATGTATATATATATGATGTATACACATATATTATATATATCACATATATGTGTATATATCATATATATAGATACATACACATATGTATCTATAGATGATAGGTAGGTAGACGGATGGATAGATAGATAGATAGATAGATAGATAGATAGATAGATAGATAGATAGATAGATAGATAGATAGATAGATAGATAGATAGATAGATAGATAGATAGATAGATAGATAGATATTTTTACATCATTGCCTATCCTGGGGTTCTCCCACCACCTTAACACCCATGAATTATCTTAATCTCTTGTGCCCATACCTCCCCCAAATTTACCATCCTCCGCTTCTCTTGCTCTGTGTCTCAGTTTTATTGACAGTTTTAACATTTTTTTGTCTGTCTGTTTGTTTTTTGTTTTGTTTTCCCTCATATATGTGAGCACATCCAGTTTTTCTCTTTTTCTTTCTGGCTTATTTCTGCTAGCATGATTCCTTCTAGCTCCATCAGTGTTGCTGCAAATGACCTAACTTTGTCTTTTTTGATTGATGAGTAATATTCAATTGTGTACATATACCACATCTTTTTTTCATTTATCAGTTTTGATATTTGGGTTGTTTCCATATCCTGGCAATTGTAAATAATGCTGCAGTAAACACACACAAGTGTCCTTTTGAATTAGTATTTTTGTATTCTTTGGATAAATTTCCAATAGTGGGATCATTGGATAAAATCATAGTCCCATTTTCAGTAGTTTGAGGGTACTGCACACAGCCTTCGATAGTGGCTGAACCAGTTTGCATTCCATCAGCAATGTAAGAATATTCCTTTCTCTCTGCATCTGCACCAACACTTGTTGTTGTCCGTTTTTATTGTTTTTTTTATACGGGCCATTCTGACTGGTGTAAGATGGTATCTCAGTGTGGTTTTGATTTGCATTTCCCTGATTATTAGTGGTATGGAGAATTTTTTCATATGCCTATTGACTTTTTATATTTCTTCTTTGGAGAAGTGTCTTTTTTATTTTTCCCATTTTTTGAATGGGCATTTTGTCTTGTTTTTTGTTAAATTGTGTGAGTTCTTTGTGAATCTTTGTTATCAGACTCTTGTGACTTCTATGGAGGGCAAAACGTTTCTTCCATTCTGGTTTTTGTTTGTTTGTTTTTGTTTTGTTTTGTTTATTGTCCCTTTTGCTGTACAGAAGCTTTTAAATTTGATGTAATCCCAGTTGTTTATGTTTTCCTTCATTTTTTTTTTTAACATCTGTGAATGTATCTTGAAAGTTGTTTCTGAATTGTAAGTCTTGGAGTGTTTTGCCCAAATTTTCCTCTATGTATCTTTTTGGTTTCATGCCTTACATCCAAGTCTTTCATCTATTCTGAGTTTTTTTTTGCACATGCTATGAGGCAGTTGTCCTAGTTCATTTTTTTCCATGTAGTGGTCCACTTTTCCCAGCAATTTATTGAAGCAACTATCCTTGTTCTAATGTATGTTTTTTGTTCCTTTGTCAAAAATTAGTTGCCTGTGTGTCTGTGGCTTTGTTCTGGGCACTCAATTCTATTACATTGGTCTGGTTATCTGTTTAGTTCCAGTACCATGATGTTTTAATTATTATGACTTTGTAGTATAATTTGAAAGCTGGGATTGCTATCTCTATTTTTTTCTTCTTTTGGTCAGGAGGGTTTTGGATATTCAGGGTCTTTTTTGTTCCATATGAATTTCAGTAATCTTTGTTCTGTCTCTTTAAAGAATGTCATTGATATTTTTATTGGAATTGCATTGAATCTGTAGATTGTTTTTGGTAAGATGACCATTTTGATAATGTTAATTCTTCCCATCCACGGGCAGGGGATATCTTTTCATTTTTCAATGTCTTCTCTGTGTCTTTTATAAATGTTCTATAGTTTTCTTTGTATAGATCCTTCTCATCTTTTTTTTAGGTTTATTCCCAGGTATTTAGTTTTCTTTAGTGAGATGGAAAATGGAGTGGCTTTTTGGATTTCTTCTTCTTCTGACTTATTGCATATAAAAAGATCACTGATTTTGTGTGTTGACTCTGTATTCAACTACTTTACTGAACTAGTTTATTATTTCAATTAGCTTTTCTCTGGATTTTTTTTTTTGGTTCTTTATATAAAGTATCATATCATCTTCATATAATGATAGCTTATTTCTTCTTTCCTTATTTGTATTCCTTTTATGTCTTTCTCTTGCCTTATTGCCCTAGCTAGAACTTCCAGTGCTATGCTGAAAAGTAGTGGTGAGAGTGGGCATCCTTGCCTGGCTCCAGATCTTAATTGAAATGATTTCAGTTTTTCCCCATTAAGGACAATGCTTGCTGAGGATTTGTTGTGAATGGCTTTTATTATGCTGAGATATGTTCCTTTTATCTGATATTTTCAAGAGCTTTCATCATGAATGGATCCTGAACTTTATCAAATACTTTGTCTGCAACTGTTGATATGATCATATGATTTTTGGTCTTCTCCTTGTTGATGTGATGGATTATGTTGATTGATTCTCAGATGTTGAATCATCCCTCTATCTCTGGGATGAATTCTACTTGGTCATGGTGGATAACCATTTTATGCATTACTGGATTCTAAATTCCAGGACCTTTTTTTTTTTAGAATTTTTACATCTATGTTCATTAGGGAGATTGGACTATTATTTTCTTTCTTTGTACTATCTCTGTTTGGTTTTGGTATTAGCATAATGTTTGCTTTGTATAATGAATAATGCTATAATTCTGATATTCTTGGTTTTAAAAATTCTGCCTTTAAGTAGATATACTTTACATTAATTTTTTCTCTTTTATATTTTGTGAAAATTTTGGTACTGACCTGATGCTGAATTATAACATTTTCCCCAAAATTTGAGATGATCATACACGATTATTCTATAATTTTTTAAAAGATTATAAAACATATAGATGTTAAACCTCCTTATATCATTGAAGCACTCATGGTATACCATCTTTTGTATACATGCTGAATGTAGGCTCTCTAAAATCTTACTATGCTTACAAGAGAGATCAGGATATAGCCCTCTTTCACTAAAACAGAATTTGTCATTATATATTAAAGTATTATTTTTCCCTTTATACACTACTTAAGCTGCACTCCTGAATTTCAGTTTATGTTTCCCAAAGCTTCAGAGTACTTAAATATTCAATGTCATAAATTTAATTCTTTAAAATGGATTCGGACTCTCTAGCAGTAATTTACTGTTTCACCCAGAAATTGTGGCATTCTGTTGATGATGAGAACTCTAGAATAAACAGTATTCTTATTTAGTTGTGGAATTCTAATAAATATGACATACATCATACCATATAACATTGAGAAACACTGAAAAATTCATACTTTGTTACTTAGACAATCTTTAGCAGACAAAGTTTGAACTAGGTTTGTATAAATACAAAAAAATTACATCAATATATTTTACTTAATTTATAAGGGCATGAGATTTTTAAATTTCTATTGTTTCTGGTGTTTTAATTTTATTTGTTGTTCAAAGCAAACAGAATAACTAAGATGCATTCAAGTATCTCAAAGCATAATTCTATTACAAGTTTTATGTTTGTCCCTTCTTTCCTTTTCTCTACACTGAATACATAATTTTGAATTGTGCCATGTTATCTTGGGTACAAAAAGAAAATACCACAAAATATCCCTCCATATGAATCCTGTTCATTACTGTTGAGAAGTAATATATTTCCTGTCCTTTATTGAATTATTATTTTTTCACTAGGAAGATTAGGGATATAATAAAACAGGGTTGTCTCAATACAACTGAACAATGAATAATACAATTTTTTGTATATGTGTGTGCACTAGTTTCTCTTCATCACCTAAATCTTTCACCTTTCAATTTTTTTGTATATGTGATCAATTTTTATTCTAGTATCGATTATGAAATAAAGACCATTTATCTTGTTGAGGAGAATGAATTGGTCTTAAAATTAAGAGTCATGAAAATATTTTATTACTATGTAGATATAAGTAACAATACATATATTAAAATTAATTTTATTAGACATTGTTATAATTAAGTTTTAGTTGACATATCCTAAAGATGGAGATTCTGGATTTTATTCCTGCTTTTGTAATTCCAAGACAGATTTTCTGAAATAATGCTCTGGATTATTTCTCAATGAAATTAGTTCTTTTAGTACTTTGATGATATTTCAGTAGCATTCCTTCAGCATTGTTCTATTCATGTCTATGTTATTATATATATATATATATAATATATTTCCATATGAAATTTCTCTGTCTCTACCCCAAAAAATGTAAAACTGAGGAGAGTTCCCCCCCTTTTTTTTTATTATTTCAAAAGCCTTCATAAACCATATTATTCATGGGTATTGTATAGGGGTTACAAAGTACAAGCTCAATGTATTATTTTCTGATTAATTTATCTATCATAAAACTGAATCTGGTTATCAGTCAAATGTAATTACTTCAACAATATGCCAAGCACTGTTTATTGTTAAGAGTGTTGCTGCCAATAGTTACTCAAATACATCTACTAGTAATATATTTGTGAAATGCATTTGCATTAGTTTCTCATTGCTGCTATAACAAATTTCTATACAGTTAATATCTAAACAAAATATTTAGTTTTGAATGTAAGACATTTGAAACATATCAATGGACTAAAATCAAACTGGTGACAATTTTATGTGTCTTTGGGAGGTTCTAGAGTTCAATTTTTTTTTTCCTGAGATTCTGACCATTAGAGGCAGTCAGATACTTTGATTCAGGTGCCATTCCACTGACAAAGGCCTAAAGGACCCAAAAGGCAGTATAATTTTTCTTCTCAGACTACATTCATGCTTCTGCTTTCCTTTTGTAATTATACTGGGCCAGGATAATTCCCTTATCTGTTTTCCAGGATAATCTCCTTATCTTAAGGTCATTTTATTAGTAACTTTTATCCTAACTACATCCTTAATTTCCTTTTGCTATGTAACTAACCTATGCACAGGTCAGAGATTAAAACATGCATATATTTGAGGGAAAATCATTCTGCTTACCACAATCCTTCATACCTTTAAATACTATGCCTTGTTTCAGACCTACAAAATAAAGAACTGAAAGAACAAAATCTGTATCCAAAACATCTTTCATTATTCATTGCATTCAAGTACTGCAAACTTTGTTTTTGGTTGATTTACTTGGATAATTATTCTTAGTTTTCCAGTTGATTTTGCATAAGTTAAAATAACATAAATTTGAGCTCTTAACCAAACATAAGAGTTCCAGTTTTAGAATCATATTAATTTTAGAAACAAAGGACAGTAAAGGATACTTATGAATATTAATTATGTTCTAAAATAAATTATAAGTGAATAATATTTCAGAACCTAATGACTCAGCTTCTGTGTAAGATATATTAAACATGACAGCATGCCTTGACACTAGCATGTTTTCCTCAATTCTCTGTGACCTTATTTATTTAACTTTTCAGGGTCAAAAAAAATATTAAGAATTTGATTTGAGTGTATGAATTTTTAACTTAAGGGTTTCTGATTCCAACTCAGTCAGGACCTCCTGACCTTACAGCTTGAAGTGATTTGATTTAGTCAGCAGACATGATAGTCATTGTTTCATGTATAATCAAAGCCAACTTTTGTCTTTCAAACTAGATTTAACATTTATTGACATGGTAGAAATAGTATTTGAAATTAATATCATGGAATAATTAACATTATATTCATGCTGTGATAAAAATTCTCATTTGCATTGATGCTTAGCCAAGAGACAGTGTAGTATGAGTTCCTAAAATAACTAGGAGTCATATCTTGTTATCTTTTTTTTCCTAAACTCAATTACACAGATGGATTTTTATACATTGCATTTTTATCAGTTAACTTTCATTTTGCTTTGCTTGAAATTTGGGTTATTGGCTACTGAGAACTTAGAGTAAAAATGAAGTTTGGGTCTACTTCTCAGTTCTACTTATTTAAGATATCTGACATTTCATTGCTTTATGTATAAAAAAAGATAGCAACAACTACCTTGCTAAATATTAATGCTTAAAAAAGATAACATACTTAGCTCTCTAACATTATCTTGCTTATAACAAATAGAAAAGAATCCTGCTTAGATGCTTTTTTCCTTTCCCTTTTTATTAGGGTGGTAGATCTACATTATTTTTTCAAGTTGCATCTTGTGGCTTTCAGCTTGGACATGATTGAATGGTGTGAAAAATTGGTTGCTGACAATTATTGTGGTGAAACAGATAATAAAATAAGGTTTGAAGCTTTCATATGCTCTGTTCATTGGATAAAGAAAAATTAAAGGTCCCTAATCATTGTTTGCTAATGACTTCAAGATAGAAACTCTATGGTATGTCCATTAAACCTAATAAAATGAATAAAATAGTTCCTCAAGTCAAGTTAGTGACTTGTTTTACCACATTGACCAATTTAGTAATTAATATTTCCATGTAGTCATGCACTTTTCTCTGAAAAAGTGGAATTTCCATCCCTTTAATTCCTGTTTATCTCAGAAAGCACTAATGTTCTTGAAATATAATATTTTAAGTGAGAAATCTCACTAACAAGGGATTTGTTGGGAATTTAAGAGGAAAAGATAACATCATACAGACATGTACACTTTTTTCATTTACACCAGCACTAGCATATTCTCAGTTTCTGTTACTTGTTAGAGAAGGGACTTTTTAAAGATAACTTCCATGTACATACAGGTGTATAAAGGATTTTTCAAATTTGAGACATAGGTTCTCAAGCCCTAGTTAAACATTTACCACCATAAACTATTTATTACTTTTTAAATGAAGTTTAAGTGTCTTAATTATTGAAGATTACTATTATGTATTGCTATGTGCTTCAAGTTACTCTTCATCTCATTAAATTAAGCAACATGATTTTAAAATATCGCACTATCCTTTTTGATGATAAGTATATGAAAAATCTTTAATAATCAATGAAAAGATCAGGAACAAAGGAGATAGAACAGGAGGACCACCTGTTTGGTGGGGTTTAAACAAAAGAAGAGGCAGCTTCTTTTAAAGGGGAATCTGAAATCCTAAAATAATGTATCAAGCCAGAGGCTTTCACAATGGAAAAACTACATTTTTCATTTACAACTAAAGGTGAGGATAAGGGAAAAGTCAACTTGATTTAAATTATCAACCTTGAAAAAAAAGGAGGTTTTTAACTGTTATAAATAGAAGTTTAAAAAAATTAAAGAGAAACATCAGTAGAAGCAAATAACCATAGTGTATTTTTTTGTATTACAGGAACTTGGTCAAAAGGTAGACCAGGAGAAGTTAAGAGTTTACATTTGCTAGGAAAGTAGAATTAGATATTTTTAAAAGAGAGAATTCAAACTGAACCTCTAAGGAATAGTTATGGGGTAGAGATCAAGCGACATTTAGGTTTGAGAAGAAACAGCAGGGAATAGAAAACTTTTGAAGAGAAAGGCTCTCGGAGATATTTGCTGAAGATGTGTCAGTCCAGGTAGACAGAGATATCAAAAGAACCAGCATAGGAGGGAGGAAAAAATTCAGATTTAAAGTGGGGGGGGGGGGCTGAGAACTGGAAATACAGGAACTGAGCCATCTGAGGAAAAATGATTATTGCTGCTTTATAATGAATTTGAATCTGGTAGAATGGCAATAAAGTAAAAACACTACTCCTCCATATATTCATAATGAAAATACAAAAAAAAAAAAAAGGTTAGCAACCCCTAAAAGATAAAAAGACAAGTGCACTATATATCAGGAACAATAGGCCAGTGGTAAGAGGTAAATAAAACTTTATTAGAATTGTGTGCTGCATCCAGGGCAGTACAACACATGAGAGGGAGGTATGAGTAACATCATGCTATCAGGTAACAAAACCAAGAAAATAAGGTACTAAACAAAACTTGCAAATGGGAGTTGTTGACCCTTTAAACCCAGTCACTCAGGTTCATCCCAGCTCACATAAGTAGTAGCAAGACCACACTGTCTTAAAAGGGGTAAAAACAGATATACTCATTGAAAAACAAATTAAACAAAAATCATTGAGCATATACTGGATCAGTTCAGGTTCTAGTCCAAAAAGTGCACATGGGCCCTAAGACACATATGTCCACAAAATGGCAACTGTCCAAGCTTCAAGCCAAATGAAGACCCAAGATGGTGTCATCGATCCTCCTCCAAAAGCACAGCTATTCACTTCAAGTCAACTAAAGAAACCAAGATGGTGTCATCAATACTCCTTCAAAATCTGGAGATTGAGATCCCATGAAGAAACCAAGGTGTGGTCTCTGATCCTTTTCCAAAAGGCAAAACTCCAACATCCTGTCAGCTTCAACTCTAAAGTGACCTGAAACCAACAAGGCTCACTTGATAAAACAGCAGCAACCACTTCAGATGTCTCATGATGAAAACAGCTACACACAAGTTCTCTTCAGGTCTCCAGACAATTCCCAAATTTCACAATTTCAAAGTTAAAGCAAATTTTCAAGTACCACATTTCCAAGTCACCTTTCACAATTCACAAATTTCTCCAACATGCTTCCCCAGATTCCTTACTAACCTGAGGGATGGAGGCCCACAGTGTGGCTTCCTTTCCTACCCCACTTCCCCACATCTCAATGGCAGGTTTGCTCTCTCTCTTCTCTCCCAACCCTCTCTCCTCTTCAGCTTAAATCCCCTCACTCTTCTCTTTTCACAAGAAGGATTGACTCCCCTTCTCCAAGTCTCCACCCACTAGGGCACAATGGCTGCCATCTTGATGCAACACTATCATGTTGGGGATCATGCCTCCCCAATTTCACCACACTCATATTAATCAGACAGTAGTGTCTGACTTCTTTCTACCCATCAATCCTCACCAGTATCCAGTACCAGTTCTCTGGTAACCTGAACAAGTGCAAAGAAAGTAGTTTGAGAGTTGTTCCTGATTATAACCTATAAAAACTTAAAATGAAGAGTAGAATATATCACAAATGGTAAAATGCTGGAGCAAGGGTATAAAAGACCTGAAAGAAATCTCAATGTAGGATAAATATCCATACTTATATGCCTGATGAAGAGGTCAAGGTAACAATTACAACAATCTGTACTAAATAATAAAAAGATAAAAAAGAAAAAGCAAAGATAATGTAAGAGAACTGAATAAAGACTGAATAAAGAAAAAATATGAGATTGCTACAGTAAGAACAAATGGATCCAAAAATACTATAACTAAATTGAAAAATATAACAGAAGCCCTCAGATGCAGACAAATGCAAATAACAGATATAATGTTGAGAATAGTGGCAGAGAAAAACAAAGAGAACATAAGAGAGAAAAAGAATTGAAAAAAATTTAAATGGTGTAAAAATCCTTTGGGATAACCTAAAAAGAAACAGTAGCATAGCATGTGTGTTGCAGAAAGAGAAGAGAAATACAAAGACACGAAAATTTACTTAAAGAAAAACTGCTGAGAACCAACTTAGCCTGAAACAAAGCAGATGTCTAAATCCAAGAGACCCAAAAACTTACAAGCAAAATAATACTAAACAACCACAATTCAAGAAATATTACAATAAATTTGTTAAAGGGCAGAATATCAAAAGCATACAGAAAAAGGGTGTTTTTTTTTTTTTTTTCTATTTGACTGTCTATGAATTTTTCAGTAGAAACTTTACAGTCAAGAAGGAATGGTGGAAATACTCAAGAAAAAAGATTTCTTAAAGGCTAGATTTTTTTTTACTTTACAATATAAACATTCAGAACAGAAAGAAAGTAACTTACGTTTCAATGAAAAGGAAAAACTGTATGGATTTAGAAATACAAAACCTCATGAAAAACATGCTATTGTGTTTATTAAAGACAACAGAATGACACATATAGAATTGAGAGATAAATTATGTTTTATGGGGAGGGACATAATAATGAGTTCCACAAGCATGAGAATGAGTCTGTTACCTAGGTGTCCTTGGGCTACACAAACATTTCATTATATACTAACCTAGGAAGAGGCATCAAACAAAATTCAATAGAAGTAACAGAAGGCAATGGAAATGGAACCTAACTAAAAGTCAAAAAGTATATAATGGGATATATATATATATATATATATATATATATATATATATAATTATATATATATATTTATATATATATATATAATTTATTCACACACACACAATAAATAAGACAAGGACTCCAGAAGCTAAGGGGTGGGCTATGTTGAAGAGCTGAGAAGAGTTGGGAGTCAACAATGAGTAGAGGAAACAGAGAAAGAGGAATCAAGATGGTGATAACTACATGAAACTAGAAGAGTGCTCTCAGAAGCAGAACCTTGAGAACAGAAAGGATTTAAGAGTGGTCATCTTTAAAGGTTATATTTTACAGTAATCAGGAAATGTTTATTTTAAAGAATGAATGAGATTGGATTGGGAGTAGATAAGAGCTCTGAGAGTAAATATTGTCATCCCTTGACCTCTATTGAGGAAGAAAGCTAGTCCCAATAAATACACTATTTCCTTGTCTATCTTTTTCTATGCCTTTTGTAGTTGTCTCAGAAAAAAAAGAGGAATACAGAACATATGTGCTTCTTTTAAATTTCATGTATCTTTGTATATGCCTTCTCAAGTGTCTTGTATACATTTTTATATTCTATTGTAACCACAGCTATTCTTTGCACAAAAGATTTGCTAACAAGAGCTCTGATTTCTCAAGTGAACCCAAACATTGCTAATTAAATGTGTGTTTAGTATCTTTCAGAGAAAAATTTCTAATGCTTCCATTAAAATTAGTAAGCAGTACACGTCTACAATAACAATTGAGTTTGGTGATTTTAATCTTTGAATAGAAAATGGCTTTTGATAATTAATTAGGGAAGTCTTGAAGAACTCTTGCACTTTAATTTCTGTAATATTATTTTTGATAATTTATTAAAGTTAAAAAGAGTGATTAATTTTTTCATAGTCATAAAGAAAAGTCAGGAACAAAGTTTGTCTGTAATTTAACTACTTAAATTAGCATTTTGCTGTATTTCTAACATTGTAGCTGATTATATAATTGTCGGTGTGCATTTGTCATATTTATCCAATTCAATTATAAGATTATTGTGGGAGAAAGTCATTTATTCTGCCTTTTAAAAATAAGTCATATAACAACACCTATTAAACAGATTCAAGAAGTTTCTTCTACTTATAACTACCTCTCTTTTTCTTTTAAAATTATTCAGTTAAACATAATTCAGAATTCCCAACTTAATTTCTATGTAAGAAAAGCCTCAGAAATTGTGATATTGCTCTCATACGTAAAAAGACACTTCTATCAAGTTATCAGCAAGAGAAATGTTTTAAACTCTAAGCTAGAGAAATCAAAGTGGACTATTATAAGTTAGAACAAAATTTGATACAAAGCAAGTGTATTGCACAGAAAAAAAAATGAGTTAAAGGTCAAGTCAGTGCAAAATAGGAGAGGGATATAAGAGTACTCTTTATTTTTGCTTATTTTTCATAACTGAAAAATAACTCATTCTTTTTACCTTTGACAGTAACATTTGTGCATAAAGGTCATTTTCATTAACCTTAAGTTTGTAATTTCCAGCCTCTCTGCCCAAAGGCATTGATGTTATTTACAATTTTTCTTAGGCCTATGCAAAACTAAACAACCATCAGTGTAAGCTTAATATATGTTAAGTGCCTTAGGCACATTTCAATTAAGTATTAACATAGATTGGAAAATTTCCAAAACATTTAGTGAATATTACTTTCAATCATTTTCATTAAAATTAATAGCATGTGTTAAAAAGTAATATAACAGGGTGCTGGGGGAATGGAATTCTTAGCTTCTAAAAAACTACTTGTAGCAAAGAACTTTAGTACAATTCAGTGACATAGTATTACCTAATCCCATTAAATTATGCATTTTGTGTGGGTAGAGAATGAGAGTTATATGCAAATTAATTTTTTTATACTTCTATATACTGATCCAGAATTTAATGAGTGTTTACTAGATACCAAAGATAATGAACTGCCATGTTAACAAGCTTAAAACCTCAAAGCATATTCATCCATCATTAACTATATTTTCCAGAAATACTTAAAGATACATTTTGAGAAATTAAATTTTGAAGTTAGACAATGAACTTTCCAAAATAAAGGTCATATAACTATAAAAAAAAAAAAACAAAACACTATTAAAAGAACCAATGATTGAGAATTGTAGCTGTGAAAAATTGTAAAGTGAAAATAAAGAATAAATGGAATATCATGTTAAAATATAAAAGGAAGCCAGATATCATAACGGCCAAACTTGCTTCGCAAAACAGTATTGTATGTACACTCTAAAACATAAAATAAAACAGAAATAATTATAAATCTCTTTCATACTCTTTTAGTCATTCTTCCTTTAGTTGTTTCCATAGTTTCACATTAAAAATTTTTTTCAGTGGTTTATCTGTTTTGGACCTCATCTTTTGGTACATTCTATAGTTGCTGAATTTTTAAGCATGACTGATATCTCCAAAGATAACTAGATAGAGGAAGTTCTCAACTGAACTATTTCTATTGGTTCATACTTCATGTGATTTTTTTTTATTATTGGAAATATTTTGACTAATAAATATTAGGAAGCAATCAATAAATAAGTATACTTCTGTTAGAAACCAGCCCAGCCCAGACTGGACACAAGTTGAGAGATGAGGTAAACTTCATTTCTTCCTTATCTGTCTGGAAAAACTGGAGACAGAAATATGCATGAATACCTCTGGAAAGTGATAAGCATCCAGATCTCTCCAAAATTTACCTAAGGCAACACTCCATAAAGAGATAGCAATCAATTTGTGAGTGATCCCCCTGCCCTAATTGCCTCATAGGAATCAATATGTTAATCAAGTTTGTCTACACCCTCACCATTTGCATTCCTTTGAAAATCGTCATGCATTATACTCTGTATAATACTCTGTTCCTTTTAAATACCCCTTTGTGAACAAAGTGTTGCCTACTCCATACTCCTGGGCAATCCTTAGCCATCTGTGGCTAAGCAATCTCTCTTGTTTTTTCTCATACCCTGCGCTCAGCTCTCAACATACTTCATCTAAGATTGCACATTGATAACAGTTCCTGAAAAATTTCTGCCTTAATTGTAGAGTAGAAACTTGAACATTCTCTTGTTTTCTTTTTTGTTTTTGTCTTTTTTTCTCACTTCTGTCTCCAATCTCTCAAAGGTTTTGGTCTCTATTTCCATAAAAGCTTTTTTTTCCAGCATGAATTAGGCAATGTTTAATTATGGTAAGATCTCTAAAACATTTTTTTTTCTTGAAGCCAGAATAAATTGTTGACCTTCAATGCATAGACAATACACCATTACTAATCTATATTGCTGTTGAACTTATAACCTTTACATTAAAAGTTGTTTGTTACAAAGTGTTTGCCTCTTATTTTTGGAAAGTATTTGTCCCTGGTTTATCTGTGAGTACACTTGGGGAGTTCATATGAACATAGTTTATATACAGCGCTTGATATTTTCAGTATAAACATTATATGCAATTCAATTATATTAAGATTAATGATGCCTACAGAAAATGTGACACACATATTATACAGGGATAGTTTATGACTCCTATTGAGTAGTAAAGATGTCTAGCCTATGTGACTATGTTTTGTTTGGATAAAATGTCAATTTTACATAGGATCTTAGTAACAAAACCCACCAGATATATATCCATGGATCACCTGGAAGCGATTAGCTATGGTTTACCTTACAGATTTGGATAAATATTTACTTAAAGATTTGAAGACATTATGTGGATAACAAAGTCTAAGGTTTGTTATGCTTCTGTAGTGAAATCCATCTACTAGTACATAGGTATGTAACTGTGCAGATAAGTAGAACTCTCAGTATGATATTTCACCTGCATATCGCCATCACTGCCAGATAATGGAGTATTAGAACAAAGCTCATATACACAAAAATGCAATTTGTTTGCATGATGTCTATTCTATGACAGATATACTTGGTCACTGAAACTCTTATCTCCTCATTTGGGTGAATGAACAAAGGAAATTATTTATTTCCTCTAAATTCCTGCAAAGTTCTGCCATTTAGCTGGACAAGCTGATTAACAACTAAACAAAGACCTAAACTTCCAAGAGTGATCATCTTTATGTCATTGCCAGATGTAAAACATCAAGAGACTTATTTGAACACTTTTTGTTAGGATGTCCAGAATAAAGAACCCTGAAAAGTGATACAGTTATATACTAATCAAATATACACTAATCATATCTTGAATGTCTAACCAGATTTTTTCTTTTCATTTGGAAAATTATATTACTATGTGTATAATATGTTTACAGATTTCATTAATGCTTTTGTTTGGCTGTGGGATACAATTAATATATCTATCTCTATCTCTATATCATATATATATATATATATATACACACATTTACCTTGTATAAAACATTCTCAGTATGTGTAAACCACTATGCAGTTGTTGAAACACTATGGGACAAATTAAAACACTGTTACTTTCATGTGAAACAGCTGACTTGTGGGGAGGCCTTATATCCCAGAGCAACTTTCCTTCCAGACCTTTCAAGGTGCTCACTGGGGACTGGGTTGAAGTAGTTTCAAATAAAGCCTCATTCTTTACCTAGAAGCCACCTGTCTCTGAAACCACCAAGACTGGGTTACTGAGATTAGTCTATGATGCATTTCTGCATCCTGATATCCTGATTCATCGAGACTTGTCCTTGGAAGGTCAGTTCTCTTTTTTAGAAGCTAATTTCTCTGGGGGGGTGGGGGGATGGACACAATTTATCAAATATGTTTATATCACATGTTTTCTCACTTTATTTTAGGGGACTTCTGTTATACAACACAATTTTAATTTTGTTTTCCTTAGAGCACCCCTGATATTAAACACAAGTCTGTGCTGTTTTGAGGTATTATTGAGCATTCTATTACCAAATTGTGTGCTATGAGTCCAGAGAAGCCCACTGTGGGACTGTCATTTTTTCCAGGCACAGGGTCAAGTTTTAGTTCCTACAAGACATTTTCTTGGACTTTTAAAAGTTCAGATAGATAGGCTTATAAGTTACCTCTTCTGTAAGAATTTAAGTAAATTTTAACAAAAGGACATTTAATATATGAGAGTTAAATATATGACATTAGAACCAAATAAAGAGAAAATACAATAGTTAATGAAGATGTATAAGAAGCATGTTTCATTTGTTAGAAATCATTTTCCCTTTTGTATCACTTATCATTATGGTAAACATATAAAATACTACATTTCAAAGATTAACTAGTTTACAAAGATTATACATCTCTCAGTCACAATGAATTGTCTTATTTATCTAAAGTAAATATCTCTTGTACAATCACTGTTAAGTTGGCACCTTGTAAAAAGCCCTAAAATGTCACAAGCAGATGTATTATTTTTTTGACTAAGGATTAATGATGCAGGTATCAAAAAGGGGCAGGACTTTTTTATGTGTATTTGAAGGATTTGCAGGAGTGAAGGGGGCTAGTCTAACAAAGAGAACAATCAGGAATGATGCCCATGATTTTGCTCTTAACCATGAATGAATAAGAGTGCCAACTATTGAGATTCAGAAAAGGCTGAAAACACCAAGAATTCATGTTGGTCATGTTAAGATGGAGATACTTGCTAGACATTCACATCTTATTGAATCTTTGTAGCATTTGACAGTTGGTGTCTGGCACTTAATCACTTCAAAAGCTTTTCTTGACTACTCCTCCTTTTCCTCTAATTATTGTTTCTTAGCATTCTATTTTCCTCACCACTTAACTGATGCTTTTCGCTTGTGGCCATCTGTTTTTCTATGTTATCACAACCATACAAAACTTTAACTGTCTGTATGATAATGACTCCGAAAAATATTTTTTAGCATAGATTTTTTTCTCTGAACTCCAGAGAACCATTGAGCCAACTAACCCTCATAATAAACACATCTCAAACTCTATTAACCAAATTTCCTGAGTCTCTGTGCCTTTTTTATTATATAGTATTAGTAAATATCAAATGAGAAATGTCTATCAGCTATTCTGGTAAGAATTATATATATATATATATATTCAATTCTTTTCTTACCACATTCACTTCTTACAGCAGCTGACTGAGGCAGATGTTGATTCATTTGACACATGAAGAAATCAAACGTGTTACTTAGATAAGGTGTGTCTAAATTAAGTGGGTTTCTAAGCTCAGATAGATTGTCTCTTCAGAATCTAGATTATTATCCTTTATGTTATATAACATATTTGTTATCATCTTTCATTCACCCAATTATATCAGAAAGTTGTGAGTTATTTTAGCCTTCTTTCTCTACTTATATATCCAATATGTTTATCAAATCCTTTCAACAGATACTGTATGAAGTTCCTTTGTTCTAACCCTACTATTAATATGTATCTTTACATCTTCATTATCTACTAAGATTATTATCTCATGAGATATTTACTCTGCTTTCAATCTCTCATCTCCACCATAGTGCTGTACACAAAAGTTTTATGAACTGTAAACCTGATCATATTTGTTCTGTACCAAAACCCATCCATTATTTTCTCATTGGTATACAGTATGGCTTGGTGATTAAGTATCTAGGCCAACAGTTATGGAATGGAATACTTCTTTGCTAATCAATGTATTTATGTTTAAGTTTGTTTAGGTTTGCTATTTTTAACAAGCGTATGCTAATACAAGAATAGTAGTAATATCCATGTTGTAGAGTTATTTGAAGTTCAAAGAAAAGGCATAGGAATGTCTCAGAGATAGCAAAAACATAGCAAATGTTGCTGATAGTTTATTATTATTATTATATGGTGGAAACAGCAAAATTCAAACTCAGCCTGGCAAACAAACCACCCATGGTTCCTATCAACACCTTAGACTTAATGTAAAAACACCATTCATAAACCACCAGACCCAATAATATTACATGTCTCATGTATCAATTGTTTTACTAAACTCTTTAAACCCAGAAACTGTTTCCAATTTTAGAGATCTAAGAAAAAGTTTCTCAATAACAAATACATGCTATGCATCCATCTTATTACTGCCTTTCCTTACTCAGGATTGAGTATTTTCTCTCTGATTTTATTTTATTATTATTATTATTTTTATGCTACACATTTTTCTTACTGCACCTATGGAATTTAAACACACTTAATACATCATTTGTCTTCTCTTAGTTCCTAAATTCTTCAAGGTCAAGGAGTTTTTGTTGACCTTTATATTCTCAGCATAGACAAAAATGCCTGGAATATAATAGTAAAGATGTGAGCAATCCATAGAGAATAACCACATAACCCCAGGTGAGGTCTAGACCACCTACCAACCTATGAGTTTCCAAAAATAGATGAGAAAGTCAACTCTGGAACAGTAGAATTGTTCATTTGACATGTAGTCATGTGAGATATAATACTTACCCACTTGATATCTTAAGCACGATTTGGCTGTTTCTTTCATGACAAATTTATTAATACTGATATGTAAGTAAAATGCCAGAAAAAGAAAAAAAATAATTTAAATGTTAGATTTACCATAAGACCTGAAAGAAATTGCTTGCCTTTGTCTATGGGAAGATGGAAATATTTATTGAAGGGAGTAAAAACTTACAAGATTAGGGTTTTTTCCATTCCAATTATAAAAGTTCAAGCTCAGCTATCACTCCTGCCTTCTCCGTTTTCTTAGCAGGCTATTGATGAGAGTCATCAGAGACTCAGAGGCATCCAGTTATTTTGTAATAGTGGAGAGCAACTGTGTGTGATGAGTGTCTGGGGCACAATGGAAGTCAGTATAGCTACATGTACAATGTCAGGATTTTTCACAACGCTTCCCAATTAACTTCCTGACTACAATATCACCAGCTGCTCACTCAATCAATTTCTACACATTTTCCTGAGCTCAATGGAGCTTGCATGACTGACTTTGCATAGGAGTTTTCTCCAGTTGCAATGTCATAACTAGCGGGTGAAGTATTTGGAAATGAGTTTTTTCTTGCTTTGTGGGACATTCTTGTTGATTTTATGTCTCTTCTGTCACTTTTGCCAACATTGCTTTGCATCTGTAAATTTGGAATGAGAATCAAAAAACTAGTGATGAGAGAAAAAAAGGTGAGCTTCTCTGTTCTCTAACTCGTGTATTAATTTATATTTTTCCTGTTATCTATTACTTATTAAATA
The DNA here is from genome assembly GCA_004024945.1 of Uropsilus gracilis. Classification (NCBI taxonomy): domain Eukaryota; kingdom Metazoa; phylum Chordata; class Mammalia; order Eulipotyphla; family Talpidae; genus Uropsilus; species Uropsilus gracilis. Next base: position 73,976 of record PVHY01003950.1, read on the forward strand.
TCAAGTATTATGACAAGTATTTCAGATATATAGAGAATAAGGGAATTGTTAAAATCAAGAAATAAATCTTTTAGAAAGAAATACACAAGCAAATCACAAGTAATGAGAAGGGGGCTTTAAATTAAGGAAGATGTTTAAAGAAATACTCTGTAAGAGAGTGGAATTTGAACTCAAGTCTGAAGTAAAAGACAGCCAGCAATAGAAACTTTTGGGGAGAAAATTTAAGGCAAATAGAAACACAGAGTGATTTTTTTTTTTGATAGCATTCTTTGGGTTTATAACTGACAGATCATCAATGGGACTAGTATAACTGAAGGTGGGTGGATGAGAGGGACAGATGCGAGAGGTTAGCAGAGTTCAAGCAGGACCTCAAACTATTTGATAGATGAATTATTGATGGATAATTTGATTTCAGGAAAAAAGAAAGGAAGATTTCATTTAGTTATACAACTGTTTTTTCAGGCAAAGGAAGGTTTTGTGAAGAGTAAGTCGGGCAAATTTCAGAAGATGAAAAAAGGAAGGAAACAGAATCTCTTCTATAGCTTCCAAAAGAAATGCAGTAAATCAACCTATTTGGGGGTTTTAACCTTCAAAACAGTCAGGAAAAATTTAAGTTTATGCCATCTGTGTTATAGAGCAATAGGAATCTAATACAATAATTTTAAAAAGAGAAAAATTACCATTACTATATAAGAATACACAAAAATATACAAAATCAAATTTGAAATGAAAGTGTTGTGTAAAGTAGTATGAAACAATGAAAATGAAATGATTTGGTCTGTGGATTCTATGCACTATGGATTCTGGCCTATAAATACAAAATATTGAAAGAAAACTTAGAATGCCATCAAGTAAGGGGAAAAAAATCCACATTTAATACAAAGCTAACTAAAACATGGAAAGTCACTGTTAGACAAGTGATGTTACAGAATTAGAAATTATTTTTAAGACTACATTAACAACATAACACAAAGTTTTCATATTTCATAGCCCACAACATTTGCAGTCAAAGATCCTTAGGACTTCTGACCATGGTCAAAACAAAAAATATTATTTTGAAAAACCCACCTGGTCAAATTGTTTTTTTTAAAAAAAAACAACATTGAGACAAATGTTAAAGACCACACATAGGTATAATACAGCAGGGAAGGCAAAAAATTAGAAATTTAAAAATATACAACAATGAAAACACTAAAATATGGAATTAGGAACATCTCTGAGAAAGGGTGATATTTTGTGAGGAATGTATTACTAATAAGAATAATTTGTTCAAATGTCCTTTCAACAGAACTGTGACTTTTAAGACATGCTATTTGGAATAATACAGGGTTTAAAATGAGGTATTGTTAAGTGTGAGATATTGGTACATTTAAGAAAAATATAATCATTGAAAGGTAACTTAATAAGAACCTCACAGAGCACAGTGTCAAATGATCAGTAACAGAGTTACCAGGCAACCTATACTGTGAAACATCAACTTGGTCTTCTTGGCAAATAATTTTAAAGTTTAAACAAGTCACAAACTATGCCAACAATTTCTACATAGCCTCTGTGATGCCTCAAGTTTAGGGAAAAACTAGGTTATCAAGAGAGATGTTGACAAATACATTTTGTAAAATCTATCTACCTTGATAATTACATTTAGAGTGGTGGAAAATTACAGTGTAGTACATGAGTGTATGGGCCTACAAAAACAAACAAATGAAGGAATGAATGACAGTAATAGACACAAATCAGTACAATATAGAAAGATATTATAGAACTGATGACAAATCAGTAAATGACTCTAAGATACAGCAGGAGAAGAACAAAGATGCTGAATGGCAAGTATCACTATACATGAAACCTGCAGAATCACATTTAGTATACTCCCAGCAGATAATGAGCAAAGTATAGGAATAATACTACATTTGCCTATAATTTATACAGATCAGCCAATGTAAAGAATTAAAAAGAACATGTTAGAAATCTCACCTGAATCATATATAGGGAACTAAAATCCAAGAATCCTGGATATTAAAGAAAAAATATATAAGATCTCATTTCTTAGCTCTATAAAATTTCTAAAGTTGTGGAAAAATCAAAGAAGCATGCCTTGTTGTAGCTAAAAATCTGATGTGTGATTCAACTATTGGACCACAGACAGGCACACAGAGATGGTACAAAGGATAAAGAATAATGTAAAGTGAAAAAGAAAAAATAGTGACAGCATATGCATATACATTCTAAACACAGAGTTATATAGAGAATATCTGATGATAGAGCAAATAAACTCTACTTGTGCCTACTGAAAAATATTACTTCAGATATGTGAAAATAGACCAAAGTATAACACACTTTCCAGTGAAATAAAAATGACACAATATAACCAGGTTGTTGCACAATCAAATAAATAATCTGTTTTTTCGTATCAAATCCAACATATGGTCTCATTCTATACATGACTTTCAGTTACCTCAATGAATAGACCTAGTAAAAAATGACAAAAAGAGAATAGCTTTCAGCACTTCAAAAGAGATCATGAGCTTAAAAACACTGAAAAGAGTCACAAATAATGTCATTGAAGATTTGAATGAGACATGATGGCTTAGCCTAACTTAACTTCTCAGTGAGAAGCAGATAAAGCACTTGGAATGAATATTGAAATAGTACAGGGACATGAGTTACAGTGGCAAAACAAGGTCTATCAATAACCAGAGTCATGACCTCTTAGATGTATGCACATTTTATAAATATTCATGAATAATATACAGTTTTGTATATAATTTTTAGTGCACAAACATATAGCCTAAAGAATTTTCTGAACATGAAAAGAACTACTAAATTCAATCATACTCCTTATTTAATGTGATGACTTGTGTGTTAGATGATATTACTTTTAGAATATTGTACAGGCAACTCAAGATTTTGTCCTGTGCTGCTGAATTCAGAACTAGTTTGATATCAATGAAGAAAGAATTTCTAATAGAAACTTTCAGACAAATCTTTTATAGGTCACATTATTCCTACCATAACAATAGCCTGTATAACCAACAGTGTGAAATAATAATAACTCTTTCAAGACAATTACAAGATTTTCTATTTTCCCTAGTTCTTTTAAATTTCAGTCCTCTTGAAATAAAATGCTGAAAGTATGCCTATGTTTTTTTGCAGGGGAGAAAGAAAGAGGGCTCTTCATCAAGAGTACCAGCAATGGCAGTACAGATACCCCAAAGCCAGGGCAAACATCTGATTAATAAAATCGAATCACTTATAAATCAATGGCGAAGTGTCAGGTCTCTGAATAGGTTGGAGGATTTATTCTAATGAAAGAATGGCAATAAAGAAGCATTTACAACCGAAATGGGGATGGAAGTAATTAAGAGCTCCTTTGAAAATAGAAGGATAAATGAAGGAGTTGGGTAAGGCTAGAGTGTTAATAGGAATTAAAAAAACAACTGCAGATCATTTGTCTTCTTGATTGGCTGACTTTATGGATTTTTATTTAAGATTTCATTCCAGTGAAAACACCGTGGTAACAATAAATATTTCTCAAAATAGTATGATAATTACTCCTGGAATCATATATCAAAAATAGAAGTAAGACCATATTTAATAGTCAACAACAATGTTTTTCAAAATGCCATATTGAATATAACTGGAATTGTTAAAGCTTCTGTGTAAAAACAAAGTCGGATTGTTTAGTAATGAAATACCAAATTTACAAAAATTGAAGTGTCCAAGGGCAGATTTAAGGTTCTGTTTACGCACATTTTAATACTTACATTACTTTTCTTATTCTCTGACCCAACTCAATTCTTTGCCCCAAATATCTTTAGAACTGTTGCCACAACTCCTTATTTGGGCTTATAAATGGTATTGACTTTCACTTATCTTTAATTTGTATATATCTCATATTCCATAGCAGATGTAAATGTCCTAAGGAAAAGAAATGAGTACGTAAAATTTCCAGTGTTTTAAACCATGGGAGAAGTATCAGTAAAGAATCATCATGTGACTGAAAAATAGATTCAAGTTTGCTTGCAGAGAGGAAAAAGAAAGACTCAATGTTAAATAAACAATTTAAAGGTATATTTTTTCAGATGTTCTATTAATTATACAAGGAGGAGATTAAAGGGTTGGTATTAATGCATGGTCACCTACAAAGACAAATCAAAGCCTAAGCCTGTATTGACCATAAAATGGGGAAAGAACGGGCCTTTTAATAAGAAAAAAATGGAAAAATTAGAAAGTCACAAAGGAAAGACTGAAGCTGCTTTGGTTATGGGAGTGCTATGGTAACATTCCAGCGAAGGTGGGGGAGGGGGCGGGCTGTAAATAAAAACAACAATGTAAGTCAATGTTAGTTCAATTAAAAAGATAATTAAAAAAGTAACTTTAAATCTAAAAAAAAGGAAAAATGAAGTTGGATCACATGATACTGTTCTACTCAAAATCCACTTCAAATGTTGCCTATTGAGGAAAGTAATTCAAACTTTTAACCTAGTTTTCAAACTTGTCCATAGCTTGACCCAAATCTTTCTTAGAGCAATTAGGCAAGACAGAGAAATAAAAGACATTTAAAATTGGAAAGGAAGAAATAAATTGTCTTTGCTGATGATGACATGATCTAGTATCTAGAAGATTCCAAGGACTTCAGTAAAAATCTGTCAGGTCTAATAAACAGATCAGTAAAGTTTCAGGTTAAAAAACTGATAAAAAAAAAAGTTGTTTCATTTCTAAACACTAACTGAACTATCTGAAAAAGAAATAAAGGAAATTTTTCATTTATAATAATATTTAAAAATCAATATTTAAGGAAACATTTAACTAAGGACATGAATTATAAATTTATACACTAAAAATAAGACACTGATGAAATAAATTGAAGGTATTCAAATCCATGTCAAAAATTATCCATTTAAATTAGACATCAATAGGAGGGAAAAGAAAATCCATAATCATGCTGGTTTTCTTGAATTGAAAACAACAGTAAGTTTACAATGTAAGACAAATGATCTTAAAATACTTTAGAAAATGAGATCAAACTCAAATATTACAAAAGAGAGAAATTCCAAAGATTGTGGGAAATTGGTCCAACGTAATAAGTATTCTGGACTCACTGAGAATTTTTAATTGATTTGCATGCCCTGGGAAGTCCATTTTCTCATTAAACTTCAAGAATATCAGCTCTCTAGCACACATTTTCTGTATTAGGGCCAAGCTGCCCTAGGAGTAGAGTTTTGTATTGAGCCAAATTAACAACAGGTAAAATAATCAGATAATGAGAATATTCAGGTAGTAAAAGTGAAAGGAACTGTGAAGTGAACAATCAACAAAATAACTGCTGTCACTTTTGACATTTCCAATCCTCAGACTCATGGGGGGCACCAATTAATACCTGAAAATAAAATTTAAAAACTCACTTAAAGGATATTATATAGTAATGAAAAGACTTGTTAGAGAACTCAGAGTACCAGTAGCCTTATGACCCAAAACAAGATGACTGCCATTATCCAGATATTGTACCTCATGCAATTAGTGGAAGTACCAATTAGTCCCTAGAAATGGCAAAGCAGGTATACTCTCAGCTTTTAAATAGCTGAATGAATTGGAAAAGACAGAGAAAGAAGTGACAAGTTGAAGCATAAACCTGCAAAAAGCAGATTTAGACACAAAACAGATTTTTATCACAATTTCATAAAAAGAAAAACAGTCTGAAAAGACCGTTTTAACAACTTAATAAATAGTCTCTGGTAACCAATTCTATGGTCCTACATTTCTATGGTTTCCTTTTCCATGTAAATTTTGGCCTCGTTTTATGAAATGACATTTAATTTTTATTATGTAAGTTTGGCTGTGGCTTACAAGTGCTAATACAGAACTCTATAGTAGAATAATTATATCCTAAAACTGAAAGAAGGGCAAACATAGTGAGACATTATCACAATATAATATAAACCTGCTAGATTATAATTTTGAGAGGATATATAAATAAAGGTAGGTCAGCTGCTTTAGAAACAATCTCAGATTTTAGTAGCTTTATAGATAGAAGTTATTTCTTAGACATATCATGGCTCAAGCAATAAAGGATGGGAGGGTTGGGGGAAACTACTTCCGGCCCCCACCAGAAATAAAGACTTTTAAAATTTAGATTCTCAAAGTCATCTTGACTACCCAGGTACAGAGAAAGAGAGAGAAGGGAATTTATGGGATAGGTCTGAAATGTCATATTTCACTTCTGTATGCAATCTATTGTCCAGAACTCAGTCATATCCTCAGAGAATTAGGTGGAAAACTAGTATATGCACCCTGTACAGCTAAGTGCTCCGGGGAGAGGGGCAGAATGAAATGAGATGTGATGAATTTATGACCATCTCTGCCCCAGCTTCTTTGCATTACATGTACATTATTCTCTTTTCACCAAAGCTCAGTTAATGTTTTAGCACTATGCCAATTAAATGATACAAAAACACATATAATGCTATCATTTATTAGGAATTTTACATGACAGTCATTCTATTTAGATGCTTCAGTCATCAACTGTTTTTTCAAAATATTTTTTTTGACACTGAAGAGGTGATCTGCTAAATTCTTTGGATTTTACAATCTGATGAGGGAGGGAAGATAGGTTTTATAATGTGCTTTTTAAATAAAAATAGACTGTAAAGTTCTAAGAATCTTTTTAAAGGAACAGATTGATTATTGGAAGGAAAGACCAAATGAGGAAATTCACCCAGGGTCTCTGGAGAATGAGGTATAAATAGAGACATTAAGATTGAGGAGCAGTTTTGTAGAGAGACTGGGAAAGAACAAGACAGGACAAGTAAAGGAACCATGAGGAACAAAGAAATTAATGTGGGACTATGACCTTGGTGTGACAGAGGATCAAGAAAAAAGATCCTTATTGCTGATCATAATTAACAAGGAGGAGAAGGCTACTGGGTCAGGTAGAGATATTAAAAAGAAGCTAGGTGATGGAAAAGAGATTGGATTTTATTCTAAGAGCAATAATGAAATACTATTCACCTATTAAACTAAATAAAAAATAAATAAAGGGAAAAGACTAAATCTTGATTCTTGCAACAGAATGAATGAACCTAGTGGGCAGTATGTTTCTAAAATAAGTCAATAATGATCTTACAATTGTGATCTTATTGTAGCATATATGTATGTTGAGTTTTAATGATGCACACCTAAAACATAAAATGTAATAATGCAATATTACTCCAAAAAAAGAATTGTCAAAAAATCATCACTGGTTATGAACTCAACATTGTAAATACAAATGAAAACAAGGCACCTTAAGTGAAACATGCAGAAACAACTACAAACCATAGTGTTCAACAGGACTTCAGGTAATAGAATTATCAGATTCAGGTTTTTTAAAAAGAATAGTCTCATTTTATTTAAAGAATTAAAAATGTGAAAATAAAAGTAAGATAATGGAGAAATAGATCATAAAAAGAAAACGACCCAAATTAAAAAATATATCTTTATATTACTTCCAGTTATGAAAAAATACTACAAATGACATTATAAACATAGTGTGATATTAAATAGCAGCATATCACAAAGAATTTGCAAAAAATAAATATGGGTGGTTTTATTTACATATGATAAGTAGAGAAACCAACCAAAGGATCAGGCATAAAGAAAGTGTAAGACTGACACTTGGAAATGCAGATCTGAGAAATGGTAGGTAAAGGAGAAGGGCCTGTGATGGAGTGCGGTAGAGGACTGTAGGTATTGTGGTGGTGGGAAAACTATGGTGACTGCAATTGAATGGAGAAATCCTATATGGTCAAAAGTTAAACAAGGATGCTACAATAAAAGGGAATTTACCAAAAGTTATTAGTCTCAAAGAGAGACTTGAAATTAATATTAAGAATGAAACACAGTGGGAAAAATATCAAAAATGAAATTGACACTATCTTGAAAGTTGTAACAATCAGATAACTGAAAATTGAAAGCTTATATTAATAATATATATATGTATTTATTTCCTTTTACTGCCTTATCTTTCTCTTGACTTTTTATTTTGCCTTTATCCAGGTATGGAAAAAGCAGGATTATTACTAGCTCCCTCAGTGAGATTTTATACTAAGTTCTCATTTTATTTACTCTAAGTTGGATTAAACTGTAGATTTTCTCCTATTCATGCTCCATGATCTTTGACCAAAAAGGGTCACTAAAATTGCCCATAAGTAGGATGACAATTTCACTAATTCTCTTATCTCTCTTGGTTCCTGGTCTTATTTTGTTTTAAGCTATAAAAATTCATTACTGTATTGCCAGCTCAGCAAACAATTGTAAAAGGATCATTTCTATATTTTATCCAGAATTTTTAGTTTTTTTTTCTTTTTTTTTTTTTTTTTTTTTTTTTTTTTTTTTTTTTTTTTTTTTTTTTTTTTTTTTTTTTTTTTTTTTTTTCAGGAAGGCCAATCAGAGGATATTGCCTGCCATACTAGAAAAAAAAAAGATACCATGAAGGACAACCGTCAAGGTGCATTGAGATTTGTGTTTTTAACTAGAATTTTAACATATAGAAATCTCTCTTTGAGTTTTAGAATTCTTATAATTTAGAGAAAACTATAGTTAATTGGAAAAATTGGGAAAAATAAACTAAATACAGATGATGTGTTATTAAAAGAAATGTATTCGTGTAGCTAAAAAAATAAAAATAAACTTCAGTGGAAACCCGTAAGGAACTAGCTGATGTAAAATCAGCTGAGATTTCATTGCTTTTTGTTGTTGTTCTTGCTATTGTTATTGTTGTTGCTGAACTATTGAAAGAAAAACTACAGGACCAGGCCACTAGCTTGAAAAATTATCAATTAAATTTTCTCATTAGCTATATTTGGTTCCTTAATTGGCCTTTTTGACTGTGTAATTTCAAGTGATAATTATTTGTGGCATGAGCTCATTCCTATATCAACATTATCTCTTAATTAATTCAAGAAATTGACTTAACATTTTTTTTCTTTCTTCAGACACAGAAGTAATTTGTGAGTTACCATTCTTTAGACAGCACAGTCAGCAGCACTTTGAAAAATGACAGTAAGAAAGTTCAATCTCACAGACTTAAAACCACAATAGCATTGATAATAATCTAGAGGAAGCTCTAAGGAAGAATTTGCTGTGAAATAGAGAAACAAAGGATTATAGACTAGAGGATGGAGGCATAAAAAATATGCTAATTCATCTTAAAGAGAACACTCAAATCTTAAGAAAGGAAGAATTATAATTGTATGTAATTATAAAGCAATTCCTCTAGTCCAAATACTCTCTCTCTCTCATATATTACTATTTTCCTATTTACCTTTAATACTAAATATTTTGGTTTCAACATGGAAAGCAAGCAAGGATTTCTTTACAATTTTGCATTTCCCATGGAATTTCTAAATTGTTCAGAGAACTACATGAAGGAAACAATGTTCCAGTGGTTGGTAATTTTCCATTCCTGAGTAAGTTTCATTCCCCAAAGTGAGAATGAACTCCTAGAGAGAAAACATACAGTCATTTAAGAAAAGAAGGTAGGAAGATGTCATTCAACCACTATAGCTTCGGATTATTTCCATAGAAGCTACTTTCCTCACTGAAAGGAAATACTTTTTATAAGGTCCAAGAGGCTGTTTTATCCTGTCTTTAACTTTTTTTCTCAATTCATGATGAAAACCTTTCTTCTAATGTTCACTTCTGAGTACCTTACAGGTAAATCAGTCCTCCACATGGCAGAGGTTTTTATGTAGTCACCAAATTGGTAATAGGCAAAAATAAGTCCATGTTTCCTCAGAGCAATATTTTTGGGGACTGGTCTTTCAGAGTCACTTATTCAGGTAAAGGGAAACCCAGGTTAT
>PVHY01003950.1:83914-100565 GCA_004024945.1 Uropsilus gracilis
TCTATCTATCTATCTATCTATCTATCTATCTATCTATCTATCTATCTATCTATCTATCTATCTATCTATCTATCTATCTATCTATCTATCTATCTATCTATCTATCATCTGTCTATGTATCTATCTGAAAAAACATTACAGTAAACTTCCAATATATCTATCTCAACCCACACTCTGATACAGAGTCTAAAGATATTTTATACATATTTTCATATAATAAAGACACTTTGCTAGAAGCAAAACTTGTTGAAAGTGAAAAATTAAACACTGAATTGGAAGCAAGATCAATATTGCAAAGAAAAGCAATGTGTACTTACTAAAAAGCAAGGACAAAAACTATTATTATTAAATGAGAAAATAATTTTATATTTTTCAAGTAAAATGAGATATTTTACTTTGTAAGACTTTCTCAAATTCAATGTGACAATGCGGAAAAAGCAAAAAAGACTGAAAAATGTGCAGGGCTGCTAAGCTTTGAATATTTATTTTATCTATTTGCAAGTTGTGTGAGTTTGGGCAAGTTTCTTAATCTTTCTTTGTCTTGTTTCCTTTGTGTAAAATGGTGAAAACATGGATAAAATGAACTAATATTGAAAAAGTACTTGTGTTCCTGCTTATAATGATCATTTATGTCATTTTTTTACAGTAATTTGACTTTTCTACACTGAAGGGTTTTTTTTTTTTTTGCTGTTTATGTTTGCATTTCTAATTAGAAACATTAATTTTCTTAGACTAGGAAACTACCAGCTTAAAATTTTAGAGTTAAAAAAAATACTATTCTAAAACTAGCATTCACAGATTTTAAAGAAAGTTTTTTGTTTTTTTTTGTTTTTTCAAATTAAGCTGCCTTTGTGAAAGGTTTTTGTGAAAAGGTTAATATTTGTATATAGAGTTTTTGGTCACTAACAATAGAATAATTTTAAATGATTACATAGAAAGCTAATGCAAACTTTCCTTGAAATGCTTCACATATTGCAACAACTTAATAGTTTGGGCCTGTGAAAAGTAACAAAAGTAATGGCATGTAGTGATCATACTAATATGATATGTGAAGATTAACTGACTTTGAGAGCAAAGTTTTAATGATCCATCTGGGTGGTAAGTGGAGATCATTTTTATATTGATGACGTGTCCTGAAGTTATTTTAATACCTTGAGGAAAACTATTAATTTGGAATGTATGTTAGGTAATAATATATTTGCAGAAGGCATTTGAGGAATGAAGGGAGAAATCCTGGGGTTTGGTTTGGCTCTGTTTTGTATTTCTTGGGGAATATGAAATGTACTAGAGACTGAGAATTTTTCTCAAGCAAAGTATTTTGCTTGTTCACTGATTATAGAGGAGCCAATTACCTAAGTTTCTCCTAAGACAAAAGTATTTGAAATTGAAAAATCATTATATGAAATAACCATTCATTTGTAAATATATCTGTTGTAAACACATTCATTGACTTGTAGAGTATGAAACCTGGAAGAGATCTGTGACTATAACCAAGGTTAGGTTTTTTTTTTTTGTCTTTCATTTTGTAGGGAAACTCACAGAACCAAGAAAGTGATCTTAAATTTGTGAAGTCTCCTAGCTATCAAGTGCATCTAGTACTCAGTTCCCCTGGCTTCCAAGTGAAATCATTTCTACTGGAAAGTGACTATTTCTAAATACAGAGATTTGATGTAAATGTGACAGTGACTAAGGTACACACAATTTGTTGCTTCCTTGTTATTATTTTCAGGATTTTTCTTATTGGAATGGAAAGATCCTGTATTTCTGTTTTCAGAGAAACACTTTACTTTTTCTATACTGACCAGACCAAAAATCTATCTAAAGAATTCTTTTATTTTGACAATCTTTAGACAGGTTCATCTGATTTTAAACCCTGGTCTCCCTCTCTTGAATAAAATTTTTAGGAAAGTTGTTATAGTGAAATCTTTCTCTACCCTCAGAGATACAAATCTTTTTAAAAGTTTCCTGCCAGTTTCATACCTAGGATGTCTTTTTCAAGGGCCTGGGAGACATTCTTCTGAAATAGATCATCAAGGAAGATGAAACCCCTGTCTCTGAATTGTGAAACTCTCTTCTGTCATAAAGATAGTAGAAAGTTTACTTTTCCTTTTGGTAAAACCAGTTAGCAAATGCAGCTGTCCGGAAATTTGTATATCCTTTCCTTCATTTCAGCAGAACTGAAATCAGAATTCTGGTTCTCCTCTATTACACTAGTTATGAATAATGTCATCTCTGTCTATTTAACAATCTAGTACAATTTAATTTGATATTATCATTCTACCTTTTATTTCCACAAAACGTTCTGCTCATATATATATTATTAAGTATATATACATATTATTTACTATTAAACAAACTTCATGTGGTTTTACCTTAGTTTTTTAATAGAAAAATAGTTGTCAGTTAACATAATTTTCTCTTTATTTCTGTTTCACTATTCTTTGTTCTTATAAAAGTTCACAAAAAGCTGCTGAAGATGCTAATTGCAAAAGTTAAATAAAATATGATTTACACAATTTTGTGTTTGAAAAACCACTGTCAAATCTTTAACTGACTATTATATCTACCTCCTTGTTTTCTTTTATTAAAGGTCTGCACCATTTAAGAACTTTCATTTTCCTCTCTGACTTGGATATGAAGAAACATAGTACAAAATTAGTGAGCCAACATCCTGAAAGATTAGTCCAAGCACAATATGCACATAATTAGAACTAATTGAATTAATCCTACTCTAGCAAAGAAGTAAAATCAATATTACAATTAAAACTGCATTTCTGTATAATTGGATTTTCAAATGAAACCTAAAAAAGGGGGAGGAGTGGAGAAAGTTCTATGTGTAAAAGTAATTAATGTTTGCATTAAGTTTATACCTTTAAAATAATCCTACAGGAGTCTGTGGCAATAGCTTCACTTTCATTAGGCAGAATTCACTCACTATAGGAGATGCTCACTCTAGTCCTAAAAAGTGTCATCCTTACAAACAAAAGGCTTCCCTGAACTCTTTGGCCAAAGGGTTTATTTTCTAGCCTAAACATCATATTTAGATTCAGTATAAGAATTTTCAGGTGTGTGTTTGATAAATTTTACTCAAGATCTTTTTCTTTTATATAAGAAGAAATTATATAAAAACCAGCCAACTTCATAGTTGACCTATTGTTACTTTTTCTGGAACTCAGAGCCTTTGTTTCAAGGATTTCTCCCCGCAGCTTTATGTTTATGAGAACTTCTTTTCTATATTGTGATGAGAACTTCTTTTCTATATTGTGACTCATCATTTATTTTAAAAAATGAAATGATTTGAGTCACATGGAAAGTACCAATTAGTTCAACACCTCTCACAACTTAGATATCAAGAAATAAATAATACATACAACCATTTTCTTAAGTTAGGGAGACTTCTGTGTCTTCTATTGGAAGTGGGGAGAATACTTAGATATAAACTAGGCATAGTCCTTAAAGTCCTATAAATTCTCTTTAGCTTGGAATAGGGTAAACTGTGTACACAAAAGTAAACAAACAAGACAGTGTAGACCATATGTCAAAAACATACAGGCACAAACCTGTAAATATGTGGGTTTGATGAAATAGAAAAATTTCTTGAAAATGTTTAAAAACAGGAGGTTTGAGCCTTAGGTACATCACTTGAGAACTATGTTCCCTAAGCAAAAAAAAAATTTCTTCATTTGTGTGGACCACTATTTCCTCATTTCTAAATTGAAAATGTTGAACTAGATTAAAATATTTCCCCCATTTCTGAAATTAAATGAAATTCAGAAGAGGAAGATGATATATTGAAATGCTGTGGCTTTGGATGGTTGGATGAGCCCAAAAAGCATAAGGAAGCATTAAAGAGTTACAAAGATACTATTAGACTAGGAATACAGACAGGGAACAAAGCACAGACAAAGACAGTAGGTCTGTTTATTATTTGTTTTTGGTTTTTTTTGTGTGTGTGTGTGTGTGTATACAAAAAAAAAAGAAACAGACACTATATATATATTTCACACCATACCCTCCCCACCCTGGCTGTTCCAGCTGGTCCCCTTCCACCAGTTGTGTACTTTCGTTTGGTTGTCCATGTATTAGTGAAACCATTTGGTTTCTGTCTTTTTCCTTCTGACTTGTTTCTGTTAATATGATTTCTTTTAGGTACATCCATGTTACCATAAAATTGTCAAATTTGTCATAAAAATGACAAATTAAAAAATTGATGCATAATATTCTATTGTGTATATATACCATATCATTTCATACAGTCATCTGTATTGAGGCATTTGGGTTGTTTCCATGTCCTTGTAATTATAAATAGTGCTGCAGTAAATATCTGGGCACAGGTGTCCCTTTGTACAAGCATTGAAGTCTCCTTTGGGTAGATTCCCAGAAGAGCAGTTGCTGGGTCAAATGGTAGTTCCATTTTCATTAGTTTGAGGATCCTCCACACAGCTTTCCATAGTGGCTGAACCAGTTTACATTCCCACTAGCAGTGTAAGAGTGTTCCTTTCTCTCCACAACTATGCCAGCACTTGTTGTTGCCTGTTTTTTTAATGTGGGCCATTCTCACTGGTGTAAGGTAGTATCTCATTGTGGTTTTGATCCCTGAGGAATGTTTCACTTCATTCATTCCACAAGTGTCAGACTTGCAGGTGTTTGTCAGTTACTAAGGTCTTTGTCCTTGCCCCACACCAAGGGCAAAAAGTGAAACAAACAAATAAACAAACAAACAAAAACAGATCTACTTCCTGGCAAATCAAATCCAAGTACTAGGTCTGTTTTTTTCACTTTTTTACACCCGGTGCTGCCCATGGACAAAGACCTTGGTACCCGACACTCACCTGCAAGTCTATAACACTTGTGAAATGAATAAAGTGAAACATGTTCCTTTTGCTTACAAGTATGACATCTAGAAGATTGCATTCTGTATTCACTAAAAGACTCCAGTTACTGAAACTCCATAATCGGGGGTATATTTATACAGAAACTTTCCTTGGTATGGAATAGTGGATGAAAGTGAGCAGTTTTAATATCCATCTTAAATTTCTCTTTCTAATTTGAATGCCAAAATGTATTTTAAAAAACTTTAATGTCAGATATTAAATAGCAAAATTATGAATAAATCTATTAAATTCCCTCTCCTATGTCCATTTCTAACCCCGGGATTAGAAATTCCATAAACTACTTCCAAACCACACTGGAGACATGCACTCTATGTGCCCTTTTCTTTGCTGTAGTCTTCACTTGAATTCTGTATTTCCGTTGCAACTTTTCAGCTCTTCAGTTTCAGAACCAAACTCACTTAAATTATATATGGCCATTTCTTGAAATCCCTTCCATACCTTGCTACATTTCCCCTCCCAGCCACTTTTAAAATTCTAATGCTCGTTGCACAGTCTTTTAGCCTCAGAAGATAGTTTACTGATAACCAGGTTTCTCCAGTATCAAATTTGGATGGTGAAAGAAAAGGCACCTGGTCTTTATTTTGCTGGAGACTGCTATAGGTTTAATACTCAAATCAGAAGTACTGTTGAGAAAATATTTTTGTTTGCATACCAATTTGTGGCAACAGATAAATTGTTTCTCTATAGTTTTCTCTTTCAATTTTATGTTGGATCAGTTTTTAACTTGGAGACCATTCTCTTTTGAATAATTCTTTTTCAATGTGTCACACTTTGAGATTTATTGCACCAATACATCATCAGAATGACAGGTGGCCTCATGATGTATAGCTTAATTCATCATCAAAGCAATTTCTCATTCAGGTTAAATATTACATAGGTGTGTTAGTATATTTATGTACCTAAAATAAATAAGTGTTCAGAGAGCCTGCAGAACTCTTAGATCTTTCCCAATCTAAGATCTATATGAACAATAAAATTAGCTGTAGGTTTCAAAAATGATGAGTCTCAATCCTACATAACGATGGGATTTTTTTCAATGTTTTTTGTTTTTTCAATAGGAAATAATGGGTACTTGTGAAAAAAATTAAAGAAAGAAACACCAAAGTACATACAATGAATACATTATCTTCCTTCTGTCCATATTTGGTAGATATGTAATATTATTCTCCAGAGGACAAAACTTACACACCTTTTTATCTATAATGTAAAACCATATATATATATATAATATGTGCAGATATGTGTTTCTCCTTAATATTTAACTAGTAATACATTCATTTGTACCTAAATTTTCCAATAATTAGTAATAATTAAAAATTGTTTCATGTATACAAGTAGAATCTTCATATTCTTTGTAGTATTATGGCAAATCTTTCTCTTGTTTTATTGTTACTTCTACAGTCCAAGGAGAAATACTCACTGTTCTATAGAATATCAAATTTTTCTTTTTTCATAAAAAAGTCCAAATTAAGACAAGAGTAAAAGGTGAGAAAAAAATTGGAGTTCATTTTATTCAATATAGTGTAGAGCTATCTTTACATATTTTAAGACAGCTTATTTTTTATATTGATTTATGAGTTTGACTAAAGGGGATATTTTCATTGATAAAGGTTTTACATGAACATTTTAAATAGGTTAATCTTACAAAAAGTGAAAAATATCTTTTATTGTAAGAGACAAGCTAAAACTAAGGAAAAATAAAAGGAAGAAAAGAAACAAATTGAGGTGTGATTAAGAGTATAATATAAACAAAAGAGTACAGTACAAGAAATAAAAGAAATGTATCAATAATTTAACACATTCATTGCTTTCTTAATTTTTACATATGGATATGTTTATAAATTTAGCTTTAATTTGTGTCATGAATAGTAAAAACAATGACGAAAGGGAAAATGGAATTTTGCAGTGTCTCAAGTGACGAGAGATCATGAGGAATCATAGAAACTTAGTACATATAAAGTTTCAGACTTTAATCCAAATAACAACAATAGTTATTATTTAAGACACAATATAGAGTAATTAGAAAAGATATATCTTCAAAGTATTTTTTTCTTTACTAGTCATTATTATGATCATTATTACAATCAAGTTTGTTCTTCTGTACTAATTCTTCATTTTGTCTTTCTTACTATCTCCATGACCTATTCTATATTATCTATTTTGAATTCATAACTTTTCTCCATTAATATTTGTTAACTCATTTATTTTAACACTTCGGTTAGACCTAAATTCACAAAAAGTAGCCATTTTGAAATTGCACAACAGATTAATTTTTGCAAAAATACATACATTTTATTTTCTCCTTTCCTTTGCCATGAAATTATTAATTTAACTAACCAAAGTATGTGTGAAAATTGAGATATGTATGCTATGTATTTGTTTAAAAATATTCTCTTAAGAGAAGAACAAGCTATCAAGTGTCACTGTGGAGTAAATTTATGTCAATGAGTGTGTGCATGTGCACTTACTTCCAAACTGCAACTCCATTTTTTCCTCTTCACTGCTTTGATCATACATTTCTAAATAAAGAATTATAACAATTTGAAGAAGTTATAGGAAGAACTTAATTTGAAAATCAGAGTGAAAATATTTCCTCTCCATGATGAAAATCTCATTCCTTTTTATATTATTATTATTATTAGCATCACTTTATTACTATGGCAACAATGCTATATATGATTTAAAGGTATCAGCTCACACTCTTCATCTGCATAACTTGATAATCATATCTACCAGCAAGGCACCTATAATCCTCCACCAAAGTCCATTGTACTCCCTAATACTCTGCTCTCCATCTTTCTCCTTTCTCTGTAGCTCCAATTCTACAGTCAGATTTCTAGATTTGTTATTGGCTTAGTTTTACCTGACTTATTTTGTTCTCTATATTCCACATCCATTATTTGTCTTTATTCTTCTGACTTATTTCACTTAGCAAAATCCCCTTCAGTTCTACCCATGTGGCAAGAATTAAGGATTTTTTACATCACTAGGTAGTATTACACTACATATCATTTCTTTACAATCCAGTCATCTCTGTGTGTATGTGCACTCCTACAATAATTACAGCATGATGTGTAGGAATAATGTTATTGAAACAATCTACATTCACAAAAAACAGGGAACATTATTCTTGAGAACAGAAGGGGGGTGTACGTTAAGCGTAGTATTGGAATCAAGTTACAATATGCCTTGAACTTCTCCCAGTCTTCTTTACTGAAGTTATTTCTGAAAAATGTAGTTGGATTTTTCAGAAAGCATATTGATTTATTTTTTAAAAAGCATACAATGATATGATACAAAAAAGTATTTCATATCGTTTGTGACTAAAGAAAGAATAAGTAATATTATTTTAAAAATCACCCTCTGTTGTATTGCTCAAAATGCTATCCTTAGTTATAAGCTGAAATTTATACATATTTTAATTTTAATCTGTAGTTTAAATTGAGTCATCCAAATGCCTATAATATTTGGAAATGGTTATGATATTTATTAAACATTACTTAATATGAATAGAAAATAAGCATATCTATTTGGAATAAAATATAAATAGCCATTTTTCATATTTTTACTAACTAAGATAAAATTTCTATGTATAAATACAAATAAAAATACTTTGAGCAGAAGATATTTCATTCTATTTATTTAATTCACTTCATTCTTTGTTTTTGTTATTTTAGATGTTATGCAATATTATTGTTTTTAAAATGCATCTACCAAAACTTGACAAGTCATACAAATTGACTTAGCAAAAAAGAAATAAATAGCAGTGACTTGTGATCTCTGTTTCAGTTTGATTCCTGTGTAAGGGAAAAACTAGAATGAATAAGTACAGTTTTCATTCTGAAATTGCTATAAATTATAAATATGTTTGAAATGTCACTGCACACTGTTTGTAACAACTGATGTTGAAATTAATGAAAGACCTTTTGCCAGAAAATGCTAGATATACCTTTCCCTAAATAAAAAGTATCTTTTAATAAGTACAAATGAATATGCATTGCTGGAATCTCATAGGAAATGACAAATGTCCTGCTATGTCCATAGGAAGGATAAAAATAAGGAAGATAGTAGAAAATAATACACTGTTTAACTACTTCCTAGTTAAAAGACAAATTTCTGGGAAAGAGAAAAGAAATTTTAAAAAGGGAGAGAAGATTGAAGGTTGCAGAAAGAAAAAAATTAGAAATAAAATTACAAAGTGGGAAATAAAAAGGGAAAATACAAAGGCATAGAGATGAACTCAAAGAAAATAATTCAGAGGCTATAGAAAACTAGAGTTTAAAGGATTCTACTCCTCAACCTTTTGGTGAAATTTGACTAAATTAAAGTGACAAGTAAACTGGGGAAATGTCAAAAATATCATTCTTTTAACTAAAAAACCCTTCTCCAAACCACAAATTCAAACAACTAACAAGCATAGGAAAAATGCTTACATTGCTTATTTACAGGAAAATACAAATCAAAATCACAATTAAATACCCCCTTACACCTGTGAGAATTAGCCAAATTAAAAAAAAAAAAAAAAAAAAACAACAACAACAAAAAACCAAACTAGAAACAGTAAATATGGAAAGGACGTGGCGATAAAGGAATTCTTTTATACATCTGGTGGGAATGCAACCTGGCCCCAGCCACTATGGAGACTGTAGAGGATGCTGCAAATACTGAAAATATATCTGCCATATGATCCAGTGAGTCTATCTGTAAGAATCTACTCAGAATACAACAGTACTAATTCAAAATGAACCCTGCATTCCTATGTTTATTGCAGCACTCTTTATGATAGCTAAGATATGGAAACAACCTAAATGCTCCAAAACATGAATGGATCAAGAAGATGTGATATATAAATATGCACAATGGAATAATAGTCTGTGATTAAAAAAGATAAACTCATGCTTTTGTAGCAATGTGAATGGAGCTGGAAGGGATCATCCTAACTGAAATCAGTCAGGAGGAAAAGATACATATTGGATGGTTTCACTTACGTGTGGAATATAGAGACGGTGAGTAAAGGCTTAGGAAAGAGACAAAACTTGCAAGCTAACCATATATCTGAGGCATAAAGTTGGTGAAACAAAACAGGAAGGGAAAATCATAAGGAATTAGTGAGAATGGATCACTGGTGAGAAAACTACAGGGATTACACCTGAGATAACACATAAATACCGTCAAAAAATTAGCAAGGATGTAAAAAAAAGTAATTAAAGAAAATCACCCTTGTCATTATTTTAACAGAATTTATTTATCTGGCATTATTTGAAATGAGTTTTGAACTCAATAGCAAAACATGACGGTACATACTCATATATACTCAGAAACATTTTTTAATTAGTTCACTTTTATCATGCTATGGAGTTTTATAAGTACTTACTATTACTTTTTTATACTTGTTAGAATATTTGAATATAGGATATTATGATACCTAACTATTTATTGGTTTTCTCTTTTTTCAGACTTCAGACTTCTGAAAAATATAACTAAAGTTATATATATATATTATATATATATAACTAAAGTTATATATATATAATATATATAATATATAATATATATATATATATATATATCAACGAACTACTATAGCCCATTATCATAGCTACATAAGATCTTGAGGTTAAGCTCTTTTTTCCATACATGTGGAACTATGTTTTTCAGAATTCTTACTAAGGTATTTTACTTTTATTTAAAAATGTGAAAGTCAAAAATAAATATCACAGAAGGGAAAGAGAAATAAAATTAAAACATGACTAAAAAACCTGAACATAGATTCCCTTGACATTGAAAGTTCAAAGTTAGAGAGAAAATGCTGTTTGTAAAATATTAACTGGACTTGTTGATTTGTCCAAAATTCTGTCACTATGTCCAACTATTTATTATTCCTTCATCATGACTCTGATTTTTTTCGATTAACTATTATCCTGTCATCAGCTATTGTGGGGAGAGTGCTATGTCATTTTGGACTAAAACTCAAGTTCATCTAGCTGAGAATATATCTGATTATTATGACATATATTTACAAATTAATTTCAAATGATTCACTTCTTTGTGAGAGTTCAGTACTCATATATACTGGATATTGTGGTTGGTTTTTGATTTAGTTATTTTATACTTTGCAGATCAAAGTTCATTTTGGTTGAAAATCATACCTTAAATGACTGTGAAAATACAATATAATTATTATTGACAGAGATTTGAATTTCTTCAAGCCAAGACACTATTACAAGGACTTATTGACTTAGTAAGAATAAGTACACATTAGTTAAGGACTGAACTATAGGCAGGGAAAGCACTTTTAAACTCCTATTACAATATTTTTAGTTAAAAAATTTGCAAATCCTGGCTTTGATGAAATATAATGGTGAAGAGGGATAGCAGTTTTCAACTATGAGTTACATTACCTTTATGTCTTTGACAATCTGAGTGTGACTTAGTCTATCTGAACACAAGCAAAACAAAAAAGAAAAAAATCTTATTCACATAAAGGATACATTGCAAGAATAAATTAAACTATTTCTATTCATAAT
The DNA here is from genome assembly GCA_004024945.1 of Uropsilus gracilis. Classification (NCBI taxonomy): domain Eukaryota; kingdom Metazoa; phylum Chordata; class Mammalia; order Eulipotyphla; family Talpidae; genus Uropsilus; species Uropsilus gracilis. The sequence continues at coordinate 95,337 of PVHY01003950.1, forward strand.
ATTGCTGCATTTTTGGACAAATAGTGCTATATAAATGCAAAGTGCTATTGTTACTTTTATAGAGACTGAAAATAGTGTACAGAGAGATGAGGACTTGGAAAAAATGAAATGTTTATATTAGCTTTATTTTGAGGAGAACTATCTTGGAAATGCAAACTTAATCACACTTAATCTTTCCTAGTCATTATTCTGAACACATTTATCTTTGTTCACACAGCAAAAAGATTGTTTCTAGCATTTGGTTGTGATCTTGATCTCAGCTTATGAAAATGCTTCCATTCCCTTCACCAACAAAGCCATTTGACAAATTGAGCATTTGAGTTATCACAATCCTGTGTGATTTCCCCACAACATAGCACACCTCTTATCTGATCCTGATAGCTCAGGGACAACTTAACACATTGCATTTATCTGTATTGTGATTTAATTTTGAACAGTCAGGATCCTGAGTGGAGAAGAAACTACTAGAATTTCAAAATCAAGTTGCCTGGCTTGCAAATTGCTTTCTTCCGTTAAATAGTGGGAAAGTCATCTACAGTGATGTTTTGATATCCAATTTTTTATTTTGGTTCTCCTTTCAGATGTTGTTAGATTTTTCTGTCCTAATTCTTCTCTCATCTAATGTCAGTTTTTAGAGCAAAGAATCCATAATTATATTAGGTTCAATAAACCAAGATTAGCAAATATCTACGGAAATAATTCCACTTGATTCCTCATAATCCTCTGAGCTCACTATTGCAGGCTTTCACTTCAGTTTCTATTGCTTCCACACCTGAGGTAAAGGACAGTAAAAATTTTTGTGCATAACTTGTCACAGGCTCTTCTCAGATTGAAGGCTATCCTTCATAAAAGATAACTAAACAATGGAGAAGAAAAGCCATACATTGGAGGAAAATGTATAATTTGTTGACAAGTGGTAAAAATTACAGCAGGCCAAAATTCAAGAGATGGCTTCTCAGAGTAAGAGCATCATAGAAAGTGGATAACCATCAATAAACTACTTTTACTTGATAAAATTCTTGATATAATATAGAGTTTGAGCAAGCAGTTTATAAAGTGGCAGTCTCTAATATCTTGGAGGCCATTAAATAAATGTTTGTAATAAAAATGATCAAAATAAACTTTTTTGCTTTACAACACCTAGAGATAACAGATTTATGTCTTATTTAGACTCCCCTTTTAATGCTATAAATTGAGAGGTGATAAATATACATATTTAAAGCTAATCAATAATGCCTTTAAATTGCTCATTTTTAAAAGGTACAGTGAACATGAATTTATGTAAATATAATGTCTCTGAATTGTGTTTAAGATTGCCAGGGAAAAATTGGAATTTAAATTGGAATTTAAAGTCACATCCAAATATACTCATGTTATGAAAAGCATAGAACCAAGAACCAAAAATATCTGGAGTCATATCTGCCATTCTGATCATTTCGAAGCATGTCAGTTCAATGATTAGAAGTTGCTTGTAATTGATAATACTTAAACTAAAAAATGACAATTTTACATAGTTAAACTTTTTCAACTGATCACAATCTATTTTGTGATTATATATGCGAATGAAAATAAATTGTTTGAATATGAGGCAATCCCCTCTAATGGTTTTTAGTAGTTTGATGGCTGTTTCCAGCCTTAAAAGTGATATTTTATCTGTTTTCTTACTACAAAATTATTGCATGGCAGAAAAATATTTTTTCAAAATTAAAAATATGTTTGCAACATGCATTTATCAGGCTTCTTTTAAAAAGTACAGTTCTAGAAATAGCTTTAATCTGATTTTGTATTAGGAATTTTGTTGGAAAAGAGAGCATCTGGGATGCAATTATTAATTGGAAATAAATATTTTTATGCACATCATTATCATGCTTAAGTTTCTAATTAAAACACCTGAGAAAAGATGGAAAGATAGGATTTTTAATGCCTCTAAAGTATTTGAGAGATCCACCATTTACAAATGTTTAGAAAATCTAACAACTAACAACCATATTTCATTTTCAGATCCATTAGTAATTCTATGCAAGATGTTGAACAAATCACTTAAATTTTTCTAATCTTCATTTTCTTATTTGTAAACAAAGGGAATGGTATTCAGTGATCGTATATTTTCTTTAGCTCTAAAGTTCTAAGTACACATGATTGTTTGAATATCACTATTAATTGTGTATTTAAATTTTTCTCGAAAAGGCCTTTCTACTCTTTTTTTTTTTTTTTGGCCTCTGTCTTGTTTTGCCAAGAAACAAAGGAATCAGTATTAAACCCTTCAGAATGAACAAATTTCAGTCTTTAGAATTAAAAAAAAATACATTTTCCAGCTTATTTTATCCTCATCTTCATGTATTGATGTTAATAATCACCCATTTTTCCTTTGCTAGTATCATGACCATTTGAAACTATGCAGCGCAGTTCAAGTTTCTAAGCATCTAGTCAAAAGAAGATTTCTAAGAGATTGACTCAAATATTTTAAAAGTGGTAAGACAATTTTGAGTATGTTTCTTTAGCAAGAACTAACTCTTCTGTGTACCTACCAAATTTCCATTCTATATAAATATGGGAGAGAATATAATCATATATGCTTATCTTTTCTCAAAGAACACTGTATATGAAATATTTTAAATGATTCTTGGAAGCATAATATAGTCTACTGTAGAACACACATAATATCACTAATCTATTAATGACTACCTTACTTCTCAAGAATAAATTTAAGGAAAATACATAGTATTCCATGATGACTGGGTTGAATAAAATAGGGATTCTCAAATTGGCTCAGTCTTATGTCTTTGTTCATTTGCTGACTTCCACTGGTTACTCACACTTTGACCTAACACATAAAAGCCTTCATTATTAAGTAGTTTATTAAGTCGTTTCCTAAAGTTCTTAAAGTTATGATTCAATTCTAGTATGCACATAAATCATGCAATAAAAATAATAGTGCATAATAGCAAAAAGTGCCAAATCTATCAAGGAATAAGAAGAAAAGACCAAGTAGAAACTATTACTTATATATGAATTCTTTTGAACTGAATATTCTCATTCATTTCCAAATATTAAGTTTAGTCCAAAAGTCATTAGCATTAGTTTAGTTATAAACATAAATTGATAAAAACTACAAAATGTAAATTATGCTTTTGAGTTAACTGATTTAATATTACCTTGACATTTCCTTATTACATTCTATAAAGAAGAAGATGAAGGAAAGTCAGATCTAGCATTAGCATAACATAGTAGAGTTATCTGGCAGGGACCCTTGCTTTACATTAAAGATCATAGAAAGTAGGAAATAGACTGGGGGAAATGATAAAACAACTGATAATGACCTGCGATACATTTTCCCTCCCCGCAACCATGAACATGAAATGTACTTATTTTGCAAAAGATATTAACCAAGAGGGAATGTCTAGCATATTTAGTATGTTTTAGCTGCAAGTAAGAAAGAAATAATCTAAATTATTTTCAGATAAAAAGATGGTATTTCCTCATATAACTAGCAAGTTTGGCTTTAGAGAGTTCTTTTATATTCAAGAACTCAAAACTATTTTTTTTTTGATTGATGACAAGAGGCATGATCCTTGGAAAGCAACAAATTCTACAAAAGAATGAAGAAAAAGAGACTCAAAAACTACTAAGGACAAAGGAATATGACTTTTTGATTATTACCTTTAACCTCAAATTACTATTGTATTAGAATTACCCTAACTCTCTTATATAGGTTATTATTCATCATGGCATATGATGGCATATCACTGGTTTGTCGCGAAAAATTGTCTCTGTAATCCAATGATTTTGTAAAATAGCTGATTAATTGAATACTAAATTGTTTTATTTTCTACCTTATTATTTACTAAAGGGAAGGGAAGGTTTTTATAAACATAGCTTATATAGGAAATGTCCAAGAACCAGTTCAATGATATAGTCTCCACCCTTCAAAATTTCTATACGGAACAATCCTAGTGAGTGCTATAATTTCTGTGAATGAAACACTCCTTTCCAACCCTCATCCATTTACACAGATTACATACCAAAGCATTTCCTGTACTTAGGTAATATAGCCTAGACAGAACTCTATCAGATGGTACTCACTAATGGTGTTGGTAGGGTTTGCTACCTTAATTGCTAGTCCATTGGAAAGAACTTTTATAAAATTCTCAGAAAGCTTAAAACATTTTCCCTGAAGTCTGGGAACTTTGACGTCTGGTTTTTTGGCTTATTTGTGAGAAAAATCAAAGTAGTCTGAGGTAGCAAAGTAAAGGACACTATATTTGGAATGATATGTGCACTCAAAGTTTGTCAAGGAAGGGACATATGTATGTTTCCTTTGGAGAGATGTCTTAGGATAGAGAATTATGGTAGAGTACTATTGAGTCCTGAATGCTAAAAGCCATTTAGGTAGGCAGAGGGATCCCAGAAATAAGCTGATGGATGTGATTATTAATCATTTAGAAACTATAGATGTGGTCTATAGGAACTTTATGGGTTTAATAAACTATTACCAAGAATTCCACCTATGTTCAAATGATTGGGAGAATGAGAGCTGTAAACTTCTTCTAAGCTAAACAATAAAAAGCACTTTTAAAAAACAAGTTAACTTCCTCCTATGCCCTTCTCTCTCTTTCACCCCCAGATCCTGAGAGGGGTCAGAGTGCCACAGAAGAGAGTCAGAATAGTAAGTGGAGTGAAACAATTATATCTTTTCTTTTAGTCTAAAATAAGTTTAGACTTGGCTGGGAAAAGATGAATGGCAAATCAAACTCACTATATTTATTTACAGTTTGGATAAATAATCTAAGTATTGAAAGCATTTTTATTGAAAAGTAATGGCAATAGTGGTTCATCATTATTGAATAGTAATTAGTGTATAAGTAATAGAACTACTTAAGCTTTTATTGGGACTTTGACTAGATCCATTTTAAAGGGACAAATACTGTATTTGTGCTTTGATTACATCACAAATACTCTGTTTTAGAATATCGATATACAAAAAATATGTTTCTAGTTTTGTTTTTTTTAATTCTATCTATCTATCTATCATCTATCTATCTATCTATCTATCTATCTATCTATCTATCTATCTATCTATCTATCTATCTATCTATCTATCTATCTATCTATCTATCTATCTATCTATCTATCTATCTATCTATCTATCTATCTATCTATCTATCTATCTATCTATCTATCTATCTATGACTAGGTCTTGCTATTTTTGCCCGTGGAACCGCAGGCTCT
>PVHY01003951.1:0-75207 GCA_004024945.1 Uropsilus gracilis
TGGATAACGGGGTGGGTATCATTAAGTTTAAAAAAAAAAAACATGTAGGAAGGTCAGTGGGAGATTTCTGTGAGGGAAAAACTTAGAGAACACCCTGTAAAGATGTAATGATATGAAATCAGCTTCCCAAATACCTGACTTTCTCCAGGTACCAGCTTTCTGTGTCACCTTGCTCTGATGCCACACACTTCCTTCCTTTTCCAGTTCTGCCTTCAGTGGCAATAAAAAGGGATAGGGATGTCCATCACTTTGAGATCCCTTTGAGACAGGGCTACTTTCCCCGGGTGATTTAAGTGACCACGTGAACTGTTTTGTTTTTGAATCTTCTGGAAAGTAAATGATGCTTTCTCTGAGACTGGGCTTACATTCACTGGGCCTGCCCTCAGAAACCCAAGGTCACCTCTGACCTGCCATTTGGCATCTGACTCTATACTGGCTACTCGTCTACAGGCCACTCTCCCATCATGGCGTCTCACCACCACCAACTCGCTCTTCTCTGGGACGTCTGCCCAGCCCAGCCACTCCAACTCCTCTTTACCTGCTCACAGTTCTGGCATTTCCCACCTCTCCCTGGGCGACTTATGGCCTAGTCTTCTTGTATCCCTTTTTGTGCTTCCTGTTTCTCCTTGCAAGTCTCTCTCATTCCCCGCACACCAGGACAGTATGGTGCCCAATAGAACTTTCTGCGCATCCAGCTGAGTCAATGCATATCACTATGTTTTCAAAGTTATAAATGCCTACATTCTAAAAGGTACTCAACAAGGAAAAGTAATGGAAATTGTCCCACAAAGTTCATGGCTAACAGGAAAAGAAATTGACCCAAGATGCAGTCATTTGTGTTATGCCTAAATGAGAAATGGTATCTTAAAGCTAAACATGCTTAAAATTTAAAGATTTAAACAAATGAGGTAGTAATCTCTAGTAATACTTATTCCTTCAGAGTTTTTTGGTAACTTGGAACTTTAATAGTGTTAAATTCAATGAGTTTGAGCAAAGAAAATTTATTTCAGGCAAAATGACATTGCAGTTAAATTCAAAATTCATTGGATTGGAAACTGTATTCTAGAAGTTTAACATGAGTATCAGCATGTTGAATTTGTTCCTTTTATTAGTTTCACAAATGTCTTTCAGGAATACTTAAGGTTTTACTATTTAATAATGGAAACTAAAAATATGAATTTTGGTTTGCTAAGAATCTGGGTCTATGATTTAAAATGTTTCCTATTTTACCTAAAAGAGACATTCTGAAGCATATTTTCCAGAATTGTGAAAAGTTGCTAGTAATTCTTGTAGTTTAAGGAGATAATGGTGCAGTAGTTTTTTGTTGCCTATGTTTTGTTTTCACAGTTACGGTAGTTGGAATGTTAACACTTTAGGTTGAGAGTTTAATAGGGAGGCTGTGTGTGCTTAAAGGTTTGGTATGTGGAGGTTATTCTATTATGGGTGTAAGGAATATTTACTCTCAAAATGAAGATAGTTAATTTTAGAGTAGAATTATGTAAATAAAAATGGAAAAAAACAGACCTTAAAGAAGACATAAGAGAAATTTCAAAAATGAACTTAACTTGTTGTAAGGTTTTCTAAAATTTAAGCTTTATTTGTTATTATATAAAAGTAAACTTTTTCTTCTATATGAAAAAGACTAAAGCATTCCTTAACTGTGGTCAACTTCTAGAGACTGATGTTGAAAAAGGGCAGTGCACTGGTAATTAATATAATTATATTTATATCGTTGTCTTGGGTGAAGATTTCGTACATGAAATTATTGAATCTCCTCTTTTACTAAATCTGCATCTATCTAGAATTATTCAGAATAAGGTGAACAGATCAGCTATTTTCATTCAAGTATTAAAGTTGTTGACTGAAGGAAATTGAAGGAATTAAGAACAAAGTGTAAATATTTTGTATTGACAGATTGAGTAAATTTCAGAAGATTCCTGGACAAACAGACTCAAATATCCTTTTCCTGAAATATGAATTGATATTTAAAATTTGAAAAGTAACTTTCACAAAGTTCCTAAAAAACAACCTAACAAAAAAATGCTTGAAGACCGAAGCATGTGATTCCAATTAAGGCTCCTCAGTGGGAACCCATTAACCAGGGTCACCTGACTCTGTCTGAGCATTATCACATTCTCTTTTGACCCAAGGCATTGTCTCTCTCCTGACTTCTGCATCCTGTGCAAAGACTACAGTCCTTAAGCAAGGTTGGGGAAGAAAATCATACTCTAAAAAAGATAATCAAGTTATGCCAGAACCCTGATGACAGTTGGTTAAATGTGCTACCCTTGGCCTTGCAAAGAGTCAGATTGGGCCGGTGGAGAAATCAGACTGAGTTCCTTTGAATCAATCTGTGGGAGGACCATCCCCTATCCCTCTAGCAAAACCCCTGCAACTCCACAGCAGCTATAGGCCCTGAAGTTACATACCCTGGGGAACTCACCCAGTCCCATGGACCCATAGAAACTTGGTTATGCCAATCTAATTGAAGATAAATTCCAACCATATAGGCCAGGAGAAAGTTATTAGAAACATGACTTAGGTTTTTAAATGGTTTTCTAGTGATTGAACTGAGGAAAGTGGGAGATAGGAAGTTCAGGGAAGAATGTGAAGTAGTTGAGATGATAACATGATGGTGCTTTATACTATGCTTCATAATGAATAAATTTTAAAGTGAACTAGGAAAGAAAGGTTTTAGATTAAACTGCAGAACTGGTTTAGATGTATTAATTTGGGTGCTTATTATATATTTAATTTCAAATAAGTTGAAGCTCTGATCTACATAGGAGAGGTTTAATATAATAATGAAGTCAAGATAGAAAGTCATAAAAGATACCTAGAGAGGGGATGGGGCATGGGTGGGAGCGGTCAGGGAGGGGAGGTGTTGGGAGAACCCTGGGGAATACAAATTTATGAAATATATCTAATATATATATTATCCACATATATTAGATGTATATATATATACACACACATACACACATAATATATGCCTAGAGACAGACTAGCACAGCAGGAGGGATATAAAAGTACTCCAAGAGGAAAGGATTATTGTCAACTATGATAACACTAGTTAGACTCTATTAAAAGAAAGCCCAGAATTTTCCTCAAAATTCACAAACTTGCCCACTTTTGTGACTGATCAGTTTTTGGTTGAATTGTCTAGTATGTATTTTAGGACATTAAGACAGATTTCGTTAAGTTGTTCTAAGGACCCAATATTAGAATAGAATTGGAGCAAATTCAAATGACAAGTAGAGAGAAATATTTGCAGTTTGCTTAACATGAGGATAATGTTTTCAATATATATTAGTATTTTTAAAACTAAGAGGGAATAGACCACAAAACTGGCAGAAAAAAAAAAAAGGGTAAATGGGGCCGGGCACAGTGGCTTGTGCCTGAAAGCTTCAGCCTATGAAGTGGCCAGGGCTAGGGATTGCAGTTCGAGTCCCACCTGGGGCCTGTAGTGAGACCTAGTTCCAAAAAAAAAAAAAAAAAAAAAAAATAGCTGGGCATGGTGACACGTGCCTGTAATCCCAGCTACCTGGGAAGCTGTGACTGGGAATTGCTTGAGTCTGTGGTACCCCAGGCAATGAGAGCTTGTGGTTCCATGGGCAAAAAGAGCGAGACCTAGTCTCAAAATAATAATAATAATAATAAAATAAAAAATAAATAAATAAAAATTAAAAATAAATAAAAAATAAAAATAAATTTAAAAAGATGGGTAAATGACTTAAATGTGACTTGAATATCTAGCTTTCTGTGTCCTCTTGTTTTCCCTCTGTCATAAATTAGCCCCGCACTTTTGGAATCTCCAAATGGTTCTTTTTCAGGAGTATGAACAACTAGGTCCTCTGATGAGGGAAGGCACAGACCTATCTTTGCCTCACTCAGTTTAAGTTCTATTCTTCTTTGGAGTCCTCTGATGATGTCTACCAACTTCAGTAGGAAGTGGCTAGAGAAATAGACCTATGCCCTTAAACACCTCAAGAATGAGAAACTGAATACACTGGAGGTGGGAAAGTGAGAGGATGGGGGCAGGGGTTGTGATAGGACTCTTGGAACCTGGCCCTTGCGTGTGTGGTACTGGGTTAGCCTGTTTCTTTTTTATTACCTTCCTGTTGTTGTAAACTACATAACTTGAACTCAACTTACAAAACCCCAACCAGTTAGTAATCTGCTTCCCTGGTACCCTATGCTAGCAATAACCAGGGTCTCTCAACCTCTTAAATCAAGAGTGAGAGTCAGGACAGTGGCCACCCCTCTTCTATTAGGTGACCTATAAGAAACATTCCTCCAAAGCGGTTAATAACTCTTTCAAATTTTGTGCAATCAATTGGTGGAGCCCAAAGATTTCAGAATAGTAGCAGTAAATCATAATACTGCTAACTATTATGATTTAACATTAATTTAATATTGAGTTTTTGTAGTTATTATTAGATACTACATTATATTGGTCAGAAAAATTTGAGGAATCAGTGAATATTTTCTTTTAAAAACCATCCCTTTTTCCCCATTGCTGGAAATAGGAAAACAAACAAGCTCAAAAGAAGTCTCAATCCCTTTGGTCCCATTTAAATGCAAATAAGTTCCACCACGGTTTTCACAGCTTCTATGTTCTATAAATCTGTGCTCGCAACGTGAATTAGACATAAAGTAGAAAAACCCCATTGGTGCTAGAATGACAAAGGTTGTGGTTTTTCTTTTTAGCAATAGAGGTCTGCAGAAATGATGATGTTATCTGTAGGCATATCTAAGCAGTAACGGTAGGAAGACAGGTCCTTATTGAGGGCTAGGTTTGGTGTCAGGTTAGCTTTATGTTGGTGAATTGAAATTTATGATACTTGGTATTTGAATTTTATTAAGTCAGGAAAAGAAATTGCATCAGTGTGTGTTTGTATCGTGCTTTTATTATAATGGTGTCTCCTGAGTGAATACATAGATCCAAATGCCTACCAAGCACTTCACAGTGTGTGTGGATCTGATCCAAATATGTGATGGTAATGCCGTCTTAGAAGCAGATGTCAAGGTTTTTGGGAAGCTAATAATAAAATTATCTGTCTAGTTAAATTCAAGAGAAGTGACTTGTCTAAAAGTGTCTTTCAGTGGTTGACACTGATAAGATAGGCTTGGTGACCACTGCACCCCTCTTCCTGATGACCACAGAATCTGTTGCTGTAAGGCCTGTGACTGCAGAGTTGCATGCACCATTATCAAGTATCTTTTTCTCTGACCTTTTATGTGCTTCATCATTGAACACACCCTTTCTAATGTTTAGTGTTTGTTTTGTCTTAGTTGTGTTCAATTTTACTATCATAGCTACGTGCAAGTAAGTTTTCCTTCATCACCTTTGGGTCCCTAGCAGGTGTGCAAAGTAAATTTACAAGGACAGACTGGGAGGAGAAAACACAAATTTATTTAACTTATATTTTATGAGACACAGGGAACTTCTTAAGATTAGCGACTCAGAGAAACTGTTAGGCTTGGATCTTTTACCCTAGATTTGATGGAGTGAGGGAGATAAGTCAAGGAAAAGTATGAGATAAGCTCAGTAAACACTTTAAAAAGTCAATTTGAATTCTTTGTAGCTCAGAAATCAGGATGTTCCTTTCCTCAGGGCAGAGAGAAGGCACTTCTCACAGGAGAGTTTTATGGTGTTTCAGGAAAGAAGGTCAGGGGGAAGATTAGAGTAACTTTATGCTTCTGCTATCTTCTCAAACTTCTTAAAACACTCTAAATGTTAAGGTGCCATAATTTAGGTCAATTTATCCTGAACTCCATCAGCTATTGTGATGTTCATTTTGAATTCAGAAGCTTTAACATATGAATGAAACAGGAGTTGGTGGAACTTTGAAAGTGGGGAACATTTCCAGTGTTTTTAATTCAACAAATTTGTGTAAGCTGTTAATACATCGAAATACTACTACTGTACCAGTAAAATTTTGGTCATAAGTTCCCTGACTCCTTCCTTTGCTAATTGCTGGGCCCCCTAAACCTCCCTATGATGCAGAAGTTTCTGGAGTATTCCTCTCCAGCTATATTGGCTCTTAAAGTGTTAACAACACTTAAAGTAATTCTAAATGCCCTTAAAGTACTACTTATTAATTATTTTATAATTAACACTTTTAGTATTAGTTTCAGGAAGGAAACACATATCACATTCTGGAAGTAGACTTTCTTCCTTTGTTTCATGGTTCTTGAGAAGAACTTCATTTTCATACTAGTGCACTGTCTCTGAGTGGTAATAAGGCTTATTGTGAAATAAAAGAGGAGGCAGGGTCATATATGGCTCCATAACCTTGACTCTGAACAAGAGCTCTCTCAAACTAGTCTAGAAAGAAACAATATCCTCAAGGCAAAAATATCATCCTCCAATATGTAATGAGCATTTCCTCCCTCATGTAATCTAAATCCTCATTGCTTCCCCTTCTTTCTGTTTCTCGGTGGCTCAATTTGCCTTTTAAATTAAATAATGTCTTCTCAAAGAGAAATGTGAAATCTTTATTTTAAAATCCCAAAGCAGGAAAATTTTGAGTAAATTCTACTTACTTTTGACTTGTTCTACTCTTTTTACTATAAGATTCATGGGGAACTGTGATTAATCTTCATTTATCCTTCTAGAATACTGTGTTTATTCTAGTTGAAGCTGCAAAATATATTTATACCTCAGACAGTGACTCTGAAGCACTATGTTGTGTGCTGCCCTGTGACACACTTCATAATCTGTCAGGGCAAACAAATTTCCTCGTTCTGCAGAAGCTAATTGCCTTTATAGATCAAATTGTTAAATTTGAATTATTGTTAAATTGCAGGCAATAGGAATGCACACTTGTCTACTCTGAGCAATTTTATTCTGTGGTGAAATGAATATGTCTGCAACGAACTATTCTTTTTAGAGGTTTTTTTGGCATCATGGTGCCTGCCTCCATGGCACTCTTAGTCATTATGCTACATGAATATGTTCACATCAGAAAATCTCTGAAAGTGAAAATAGAGATGGAAAATCCATTTGGAAATTGGTGTCACTGAAGACACTGAAGAGTTCAGCTAAGCATTAAGCAAAAAACAGACATTTATGGAATTTCAGCTCAGGTTTTCACCTTCGTTGTCTGACACTCAGAATAAGGATTCATCTAGTCCTGACTGCCACTGCTGGGTCAACAGCTGTCTTTGAGTCATAAACTCTAAAGGTATTCAAAGGCTTAAAGGATAATGATGTGTTCTGGTCTCCATAGACACAGAGAATTCAAGAATATTTGAGATTCAAAGAAGAAACTGGAGTTCTGTACCAGTTGTATGAAAACCAATATGGATCTTTAAATAAAAATTAATGTAGTTTCATTGCACTTGCCCATTTACTGCTCATTAATTGTTTATTGAGTAACTGGATATGTAAGTATTGAATTCAAAGTGGTACTTCAACAGAGAAAATATATTTTTTTTAAAGAAGAGTGAGTTCTTTCAACTGTATGTACAGGGAGGTAACTCCCCCCTACTCTTCCCTACTCATTTATGTTCACTCAGCCTTGTCAAACAACAGCATTAGCATATGACAAATTTGTAGACAATTACATATATATGGAGAATCTAGCTGGGTGTACATTTTTTAAATAATAGAAAAATTGTGTGTGGTGAGAGAGAGAGAGAGAGCACAAACATGCTGAGAAATGGGATGAGTACTGGAGCTTTAAGAAAAGAGAAGTAGGGCTCATATCAAGAGGAAAGGCTGACTCATATGAAGACCAGATGCTCTGTTCTTAGGTGTTTGCCTTGCCACATGGGTAGGTTTTTCTAATATAAAGGTTATTTTTGATGAAAATCTGAATTCAGTAATGCCTCCAATCTTCAGGTTATTAAGTGAGTGGTAAAATTTCCTTGTGAGTCTGCAGGACGTTGACTGACATACCAAATAGTTTACACACTAAGTGATTTATCTTGGGGATACCAGTCCTTCATAACCTATACACACTTTTCAAAAAAAGAATTAAATGAAATCTAGATCCATTATCAATGTTCTTATTAATGACAACAGAATTCCTAAAGGTGGTTTGATGTAAAAGTAAAGATATTTCTGACAAATTGTTTAGATAATAATTTTTGACAAAATAGTTTATCACAATTTACTTCCAAATGATATATTGTTATATTGGTTTATACTAGTAAATTCTATTACAGATTATGTTAGATTTGTTGTCTGAAAATAAACTCACCAGTTAAAAGAAACAGTATATTTGATATCAACTGAGTCTGATATGAATAGTGAAGCTGAATTGTACATATTCACCAAGGAGCAGCTCTCAAGGTCTCAAGGTTGCACTAAGCCTTCTGTCAAGCATTATCAGGAATGTACAGAAATTTAAAAGGTCTAGATGGATATTTGTTGAGAGTCCCAATGTGGGAAGGAAAAAGAATAAGATGAAAGAGATTGATAATGATCAGAGAGCTGTCAACTCACAGACAGGAACCACAGAGCATGATCTGAATTGGTCTGAATAATGCAATTATGAACATCCTTATATAGTTTGGCAAGGAAATAATCACAATAATCTAGCAAGGAAAGAGGAACTCGATTCCAAAGCATACATGATGAACAGCAGGAATACAAGTGATGATATAAGAATCTACCTGTGGGGGGACTCATCATCATCTATTAGTCATATGTCTCCTGAGACATTCCAAAGAGGTTAGGAGACTGTGTCGCAGGTGAGAGACCTGCTATGGACCACCCTTCAGTGTGCCAGAGGGAGTGAGACAAGATAAAAAGTGTTGTTTTTTTTTTTATCTCACAGCTCATCTCTCATCCTGTTCCCATGTCTCTCAGATATTTACATTAGTACTGAATTATGAGACCCCAAAGATACGTATATTAGCAGTAAAAGTTGTGCTTTATTTTCCTTAGTTTCAAAGATAAGATTGATTTTTTTCTAACTCTTAAGTTTTGGAAATATTATTTGAAGATACTATTCCAAGTTACTGTGTTTGGAGGGGAGGCTTTAATTACATGTAGACATATGTCAATTTTCCTTCACTTTCTTTCTTTAGAGAAAGAAATCTTCCATTTATCACTCAGCTTTCTCATTCAAAATGAAGGATTTTTTGACTAAATTTATCTTTACTCTAGATACTGAATGCTGAGTGTGTGGTAACATTAAGTGAAACAAAGGATATAATGTAAAATCTCTTGATTTTCTGAGCAGCAGGTGATGGTGAACTCATGCATAGGAGACAAAAGAGAATAATGTCATGTCATGAACGATGTGATAAAAGGCTTTGTTCTGTGGAGCTTAAGTCCTGCTGTGGTTTGCTGCCCCATAATCATTAAATTGTCCAGTGGTGCTGGTACTCTGGGGGCAGCAAGTAGAGCCACAGAGTTTTGGAGGTTTTCAAATACTATTAAAAATTGTTAACTATTGGGCAGGACACTTGGTGAATGGGATGATGCCACATTATAAGGATGGTCCAGAAATACCTTGTTGAGATGAGAACAAAATAATGACAAGGATTTTAAAGGAGGAATGTTCTAGATAGAGAGATCCACTTAATGAATACAGAGTTCTGAGAATAGAGCCAGTCTGGTAAGTACACAGCACAGAAACAAATTCAGCATTTCTGCATTAAAATTAGTGAAAATGAGAGTGAGAATGGAACACAGAAAATTATTGACTACAATAAGTTGCTTGTGGTCTTAATGTCAACAAGAATTTGTTGCAATTTGTTAAGCAGTTGAGTGATTTCAATTTACTTGCAATTCTAAAGATTACTTTGGTTGAAGAGATTAAAGTAGATAGATGGGGAAGCTGTGGTAAGTGGGCAAGAGCAGAAGCAGAGAGATCAGATAATAAGTTATATGAAAGGCCCAGAGATGTGACTTTGACTTGGGTCAAGGATACAACAGTGGATATGGCAACAGACAATTGAATTGGTGTGTATTAGATGTAGAGATTGCAAGATGGAAATTGGGGACTATTTTATTCATGTAATTCCTATTTTTGAGGCCATGTTCTCTTCTAAGCATTGTATCAGATTGCAAGGGATATTATCATGAACAAACCCACACACAGTCCCCTTCAAGAAAACTTGAAATTTGATGAAGAGATTGTCCAAATAACCATACACATGAAGGGTGTGGCAGTTGAGAAATGCCCCAAAGAGAGTCAATGGACCTGGAGGGCAAAGTAAGGGAGAGTGAGGAGCTGAAAAAGAATAGTTGAGAAAGCACATAGTTGAGAAAACTATGTGGTCTTGTAGATCATGGTAAGGAGTTCTACTTTTATCCTATTATACTCTGGAAACCATTAAAGGAAATTCTGTAAGTGCCCAGGATTCTTTTCATTCTAAATTATGTATTTTTTGACACAATTTAAAAAAAGAAAATGGCAGAACTGCAAAGTGTCCTTAAAAAAAAAAAAAAAAAAAGAGAAACTATTTGCATTCAATTAACATAATTAGATGATTCTGGAAGTTACAGATAGGATCATCTTCCCCTCAGGTGCAACTGAATATTTTAGGGTACTATACTCCTGTTTTATGACACCATTAGTATTAATTTTCCCAAACTTCTTTCACCTTTGGCCAGTATTTGATAAATTTTCTCTATACTCGTGTGTTTTATGAGCTTATGGGAATATGTGCAATGAATTCCTGTGTAGATGAAATAAAATAACTGTAATGAAATTTGTGGGTATTGAATTATAAAGGTATATTAGATAATATTAGTGTGACTAGATATTTTTCACCAATTATGTGAATAGACCTGGCTGTGATGAGTAGAAGAGTAGCAGTCATCTAGGGAACATAAGGACCCATCCGGTGAAGGTGAAAGTGGGTAAAATGAAGACTTTTTGTCTTTACTTAACTGATTACCCCTATCTGCTTGCTTCTTTTTCCAAAGCAGGCTACAAGCAGTTCCTTTGCAATTACCTTTAACCTTAACTGGATACACTTATCTGCCTGCTACTCTCTACAAAGCAGGCTACACACTCTTTATTAGCATTTTCACTGATCACCTTTACCATTGATATGCAAAAGCCAGCCAACTGCTCTCTGCTTTCAGCTCCAAAAACTGCAGAAAAGAAAAACTTTAATACACAGTTTAAACTTTCCACTCGTGGCTTCTTACCACCATCCCCAGCCTTCTCAACCAAAATACCAAGCCAATGTAAGACTCTCAGTGCAGTGCAGACTAATTTATTTCTAACAAAGTGATTTCTAATTATCCTAATAATTACAAAAGAAATATGTAAGACTCAGAATACTTTAACGTTGTCCAAAACCTTCCCAGTATTATCCAAAGTCCTTTCCCAGATTGCCCCAAATATCCTCAGTTTCTCAGTCCTAATCGTCTCACCAATGTCCAGTTAGAGTCCATCTCCAGACGCTTGAAGACTTGTTCCTTTGAATGCTCCTCCTTGTCTTCCACGCTTGTCTTCTCCTTGTCACCTTCAGGTAGCAGGAACTCCATGGTGCCGAACCAGCAAAGTTCACTTTCTTCTCAGGCCTAACTTTTGCACAGCCTCTTTCAGACACAAATCAAACTCAGCAAAACAAACTCCAACACGAAGCTCAAATCTACAAGCTCCTTAACTGCATTCAGCACACATGCTGCCAGTCTGGGCCAGCTGAGGGTTGTTGCAGGCCCTCAGTGGCCACATGACCAAGCTCACATGGCTCACATCTTTACAAGATGGCCGATTCCCATCTCTCCTCCACTGAACCTCTCTCTCTATCCAATCTCCATATTCGATTCTGCATCCAATCCTTCTCTTTGTTTGCACACCCTTTATATACCCTGATTTCCTGCCTTCCAGGAAATCTGTTACACTTCTTTCTTCCCCCTGCATCCCCCTGAAGGGAAATTCCAGCTAAGGTCATTTTCCCATTTTAACATTACCTGTCCATAAAACCTGCAATCCCAAACAGGAGACAGTGGGGGGGGGGGGGCACACCCTATCAAAGGAAAGTCAGCTGAATTCTTAGAAGGCTTGTTGAGCCAGTTAATTGAGCAACCCAGGAACAGGTCCATCTTCAGACTTCTTGTTTCATGAGAATGAAAGATTTTTAATATTTCAGGCATTAGTTCAGCAAGTGCTTATTGAACATGTAGTTTCTCTTCTAGGATAAAGGGGAATGAATAGGGAATAGCCAAAGTCCCTTCATGGAGATGGCATTATTGTGGAGGAGATAGATCATAAGTGACTCAAAGAATGATGCTAAATTTGAGGTTAATGTCATCCACTTTTTAAAAATTATATAAAATTTGTTTACATTTCTCTTTTTTTGCCTTTTGAATGTTCCTCTCTCCTCTCCTTCCCCTTTACCCACACTCTGGTCACTCCATCTCCCCTTTCACTGCCAGTTGTTGATCAATTTTTAACCCATTGGATTCTTCCTTTTCTTTCCTGAAGCAATGTACTTTTCCCAGGTGAGGACATGTTTTCCTGAGACAAAGCAGCCTGTACTTATTTTTCCATGTGTATCTTTGTTGCAGGTAGCCTGTTTGTATATGCTTGGATCCTTTCAGTCACTCCTCCTACTTACTGGTTGTCTTCTCCAATTCAGTTTCTGTCACAGTTTGCTTCCTCTTTGCTTTAGTCTGGTCTCTGATGTTGGCAGCCTTTTTCCCAGCCTCATAGAAAATTTTCTTAGTGGGGCTATGTAATGCCTTCCACTGTTGCCCAGGCCAACTTTTCACTCTACATAACCCTTTGCTTACAATTTGATCTGAAGGAATGGCATCACTAGACTCCTCTCTTCCTTAACTTCTAGTTGATTTTGGCCAATGAGAACCCTGTCAGGAAACCAGAGAGTGGAGAAGAGAGAAGTGAAGGGTACCTACCCCTCAGCTCCTCCATGCCAAGATGGGGTTTGATAGTGAATATTAAAGTTCCAGTTCATGTTGGGTTTATCTTCTTATATCCCTGACTCTTAGCTGAGTTTGAGTAATTTTCCTCTCTGACCCTTTCACCCTCAGCACTCCTTAATCTCCTAATTCTGACTACCTATGGCATTCTTACTATCTCCTGAGAGGTCAGTCTGTTCTAGAAGAACACAGAAATGTCTATATGGCAAATGCTATGTAGGAAATCAATTCAGAGAGCTATTGATAAAGAGCAGAGTAGAATTAAATGACAGGTAAGGAAATTTCTTGTTGGAAAGGTGACATTTAAATATAGCTGTGAAAGCATAATGAAATATCTGGGATTTAGGGACATTTCAGGCAGAGTGAAGAGCCTGTGCCAAAGTCCTGAAGTATAGTTGGACCTGGTTGCCCAAACTTCAGACAAATCAAGGTGAACAAAGTAGACCTAATGAGGGAGAAAACAGGGAGGTGAGATGAGTGAAGCAATTGGGCAGTTCAAATATTTTGCCATCACTGTGGGGTTTCACTGCACTTGAATAGAGGGACCCCTATGTGGGTATGAACAGAGAAGGGGGAGATGGCACAGACTGCGTGTTACCATCATTACTAACACATCCTTAGCTAGAGGATATAACTTAGGTGTGAGCAACAAATAGACATCCCAAACTGGATCTTCTATGTGAGCAGACTTACTTGTCTTTTCAGAGAAATTAGACAGGGCAGGCTTCATTATGCTGGGGAGAAAATTGTTCCCCTGGAGAAACAGAAGAGAATTCATGCTCTATGTGGGGAGATCCCCCCCCTTTTCCATCACCCTAACCAGAAGGGAATGAGAAGCTGAGATAAGCATTTGTAGCTGATAAATTCCAAACAAACCATTGATACAAGTTGTGCCACCTCTTTTTGTGCAGAGTAGGGAAAGAGTACTAATGGGACTAGAGTTTTACTAATTGAATTCCTTTCACCAGGAAAGAAACAGCAAGGGTGAGAAAGATGCTCCACCCTTCCCTCTCCCTTAGGCTATTAGTTATGACTCCTCCCTTGTCAAATTTAGCTACTACCTCTGCTGTCCAACACAATAGCTATAGCCATATGTGACTATTATTAAATAAGTTAAAACACTCCAGGTCTTAGTCCCACTGTCCAGAGTCAAGAACTCAGTAATCACATATGGTTAATGGTTACTGTGTGGGATAATATAACATTGTGTTAGCATTGCTGCATTCAAGGAGAAAGCTAACATATTGCTGATATGAAAATTTTATCTTTGGCATGTTCCTATCATCAAAGTCTGTGGCAAGTTCTTATTCAGAGACATTTATTGCAGAAATGCTCATCTCAAACATTCTGAAATATTTATTGAATGAATATATAAAATTTGATTATAATTTTTTTTCAAATCTGCATTTAGTAAATGCCTTCAGAAAGATATGAAGATAGAATAAATATCTTATTAAAATAAATCAGTTGAAGAATATGTACCCATAATGCTGTTTTCACTTAGAAATATTTACTTGCGTGCATGTAAATATGTCTAAACACAGGAAACAAGTATTGAAAAATACGTATCAAACTATCTGTACTATGGTGATTCAGATTGAGGCATAGGAATAGGAAGGATTTTTTCTTAAAAGAAAAGTGTTACTGAGAAAATAATTTTTTATTAAAAAGCAACAGATTAGGTAGTATGTTAATGTAGTATATATGTCAAAGGAATGCCATGGATTGCTGACAATGACCAAATGATGGGAAGTGTGGAATTCATTCTCCCTAAGAGTCTTTAGAAGGAAACACCCCTACCAACACCTTGATTTTGGGCATCTGGCTTTCCAAGTTGTGAATAAATTTATGTTTTAAGTCAAAGAAATATGTATCAAAAAAAAAGAAAGAAAAATCATGACTCTCCTTAACTGAAGCACTACTGAAAGATAAGCTTTAGACTGAATGGAGTATTAAGAAATAAGGTATTAAAGTACGACAAACTACAGCACAGGGCTGATGGATATTAGATACAAGTTGTAAAATCTGGTCCCTAAGCAGCATGCAAAGTAATATTTTCTTTCCCCAAATATGACTCTTTTTCTAAGCTACTGAAGAAGGATCAGGCCAGATGGCACAGTTCTCATTTTTCTGTTATACTTCCTGGCCTAGCAATACACTTTCTCCTTGAAGAAATTACTTGAGTTCATGGCAGGAGTAATCTCACTTTGGAACTGGAGCTAGTGTTTCACCTTTGGTACACTCACTGAGACAATTCTCCTGTACCTTTACCTGACCCCTCATTTGGTAATTTATAAACTCACAGATGCTGGACTAGAATGTATACACAAAATCAAGACATTCTCTGTGACATAACCAAATAGAAATCTCTGAAGCAGTGATATTAGTGCATGAAGTAGCACCTTAAAAAGTAATAGGGACCATCTAATCCACACTCAAAATCAAAATCAACCCAATTTCAAAGGAAGATCTTCAGATTGCCACAGTAGTATCTCAGGTGAAAAAAAAAGAATGTTGTTATTATGAGAATACTAAGGTCAAATGAGAATGACAAATAAAATAATATAGTAAGGCCATTCAATTAACAGTTCTGCTGTTTTATTTTATGCTCGGTTGCTGGAAGAATGTATTTTATCAGACTATTATGATGGATCAATTTTAAGATCTGAATATAATTACCTAGAAAAAACAAAATGGGCTTTAAAATGAGCAGATAGAACTGATTTCTTTGTCAGTATTGTTTTCACTGACTGTATTTCATGCTTAAGTTTTGATGGATTCTAGACTTCAGCAAAACTCCATCATGGCAAATATATTTCTCAAAGCTGATGCTCGATGATGTTGAGGTATTTGAGAAATTTTTCCTTTCTTAATGTTTTTTGTTTTTGTTTTTGTTTTTATAACTCTGTTGCTGTTTTTATTTTCAGACACACTATGAAAATGGGGAATATATTATCCGGCAAGGTGCAAGAGGGGACACCTTCTTTATCATCAGCAAAGGAAAGGTAAACTCTGGTAATATAAGAGAGTGATGTAGAAGGGGAATGAGGTTCATTTGCATCCTCTGGGGGACAAAGTATGCAACTGTAGGGGTGGCTCTATCTTCTGACACTAGTTGAGAAATATTGGAGAAAATTATATAGGAGATTATGTAAGAGAAAGGAAAAATACTTTGAAGACTAAGTAACTTGTGTGCTATAATATAATAACCATAATGTTAAGTGCCAGTGATATAGCTAAGTGAATGCAAAAATTTCCATAATGAAAATTATTTAATTAAGAAAGACTAGTGAGTTAATAAGTACTTAGTATGTTTAAAAAAAAAAAAAACATCAATCTGATCATTAAGAGTAGTGGCATTGCAAAAATGAACTTTTAACCTGATGGTCTAACTTAAGTTTGTGAAACTTTCTAGTTTTAGTATTCACAGGCACGTTGTACTCCGAGACTGCTAAGAATATATAATCATGTTTTACTTTATTTTCATAAAGAAATATTGATAGGTGCTAAGAAGTTGTTAGAAGTAGTAAGCTAGAAGGGAAGGAATAAAAATGAGATTGACAAGGGGTATGAATGAAAAATTCTGATTTTTCCCTTATTTTAATATTTCAATAGTCTGAAACTATTTTAATACAAAAATTAAAAAATACATGAATTGGAAAATGGGAACTTGTATAGACTAATACTCTAATATGATACTACTAAAAGTACTTTAAATTTCTTTCAACGGTAAAGCCATATTTTTTCAATGTGTCTGCATGTCTGTTATCTGTGATTTTAACTTTATTTGCTTCATCATAAGTGATCCTTAAAAAGAACCTGTAGGTATTAAAAGTAGCAAGAGGTGGGAAAGGCAGGGGATCTATGACAATTTTTTTTTATAATTGTCACTTTAAAATAATTAAATTTTTCTAAGTTGAAAAATAGGACTCTACTACCTTACGGCTTATATTAAAATAGAAAAGAGATTTAGAGAAAAACAGGATGTGCAGAGATTATAAATCTTGGAGGATAAAATTTTAGGTAATCCTCTTTGGACTAATTTTGAATCAAGACTGTGTATGTCAATATATTACCACCCTGAAGTTAACGAAAACAATATTTTTACTTTACTGATATCAGTAAGCCTGGAGTAAAAATAGAATTCAGAGACTAACTTCTTAAACTGTATCTTGAGATACAGTTTAATAGGCACAGATGAAAAACAGGAAAATAAGATAGCCAAGTTTAAAAAAAAGGGGGGGGGATGTTTAGTGAGAAAGTAATGAAATGGAAGAAAGGCAAGAACAGTATAAAAAAGTCATTCTGTCTTAAGTTTGCCATTATAAAGCAATACTTCGCAGGGAATTTTAATGTATATAGTGATTTGAGCTTATATTGAGATTGTAAAATAACAAATAATAGTATCCATTTAAAAATTTACATTTAAAATTAGGAATTTTAATATTGCTAAAAGTTAAAAATCATTAAATTTTTTTTTAAAAAACATCATCACAAAATGATGTCTGACCACAGTTGTAGTTAAATTTAGATTGTGTGTTTTTCATTGCTAGAGGGTGAGAAATGTTAACAAATGGTTAATGTACCATTTACTATTGATTAACATGAACTAAATCAGTGAAAATTGGAAAATCTTCATGGATTTAAGTAATACAGTAGTTACCAGAAGACTTTTTCTGCTGACAATCTAAATTTATTTGGTAATTCTTTGCTATCATGAGATGATATATTTATCCATTAAGGTGAATTTTCAGACAGGCTTTTATGGTTACACTACTTCTGAAAATATCCAGCATTGCCTTAAAGAAGCTGTGGTTTTTAGCCAGTTTCAGCTGAAGATAGGAGCATTGATGGTGCTGTTTTATGAATTTTGTAATATGTATAAATAGAAATAGTGTGGAAATTACACCACAGGAACTAATGCTCCTTGGAAATATTTCAGAACAGCATGGGAGTTCAGGGAAAGAAGTATGAGAGTATATATTACACTCTTGACACAGTAAAGTTTTTTTTCTAAAGCCAGGCAAAAATTTTTCCTAACCTAGTTCAAGTTACACAATGGAGCTGCTCTGAGTCTTATATTAATTACATAATAATATTGGCAGATTAATATACTAATTGTAGTCTAAAAATATCTTGGACTAACTATATTTTTAAAAATAATAGGTGCAGATGCATATCCCTATGAAAAGGGATATATATAAAAAAAAAGAGTATTCAGAGATTATGTTTAGGTAAACAGGCAGATAAGCTGTAAGATGGAAGTGTCCTAAACCTGTATTTTGTTTTAGGTATAGTAACGTAAATTTTTTTCACATGCATTAAAATAATTTATAAATTGTAATGCTGGCAAAATGTTACCAACAAACTGGCTTTTTATTAGAAAGACAATACGAGACAAAGAGACACGGCAGGATGCTGCAGAGTTATAAATGGAATTCTCTTTGTTCAAGACCATTTGTTTTTTGAAGCAGTTTTTATGAATCTTTGAAGTACATCCACACAAAGAGAAAAACATTACTAAATGAACTCTCAAATATTCGCTTTCCCCCCACTGAACCTGTAACGACTGATTTTTCTAAAACCTGAGGACAAATGCTTGTGGTAATATATAAAATGTCCAATGCTACCTCAAGTAGGAGCAGAATCAGTTCTCTGGACTTTAAGCAGTCCATTTCAGTTTGGGGGAAACATGACTTCTTTTCCCCACAGCAGTGAACACCAAAGAAAACAGAGCTTAACATGAAAAATATCTTCTGATAAAACTTTGTGTTTGTCCCTGTAGTTGTGTTGTGTCAAAAAGTGGATTAGGTCCCCTTAAAGGAGTTGAATCCAAATTGAACTGGATTGAGAGAAAAATTTCAGAGTTCCAGCAATAACTCAAATGTCATTGACTTAATAATTCTGGAATTAAGTGTGTGCATGTGACTGCATGTTCATTAAATTGTAAACATTAAATTGCATATTTGTGATATTTTAAACCAGCATTGCTACAGTAAAAAAAAGAGAGAGGAAAAGAATCATAGATATTTGAGAGAGGGTTGGAATATGTGTCAGATATATTCTAATTTATTCCTGTGCTAAACAAAAGGTTTAGTTGTCAAATCAGACACATAGGAACCGTAAATCTTGCCCACACTGAATTAATAATCCAAATAGTGCAGGCAAATATCTGAAAAAAATCTGAAAAAGTTTTTCTTTCCTTGTACTTGACCCAGATTATTAGAGACAGATTCTAAAAATGTTTCCCTCTGCATTAGGAGACATTTTGCTTTCAGAATAACAGGAAAGTTTTAGATTTATATATGCAGAACATTGTCTGAACAGAAAGCTACTTAGGATTAGTACACCTCAGTTTTGTAGTCTATTTCTCATACAGGCAGAAAATTACTTGAGTAGCCCTTGTTCTTGGGCAGTGTCTGTCCCACAAATGTGCAAATCCCAAGTCTATTACAATAAGCGTTGCTTTGCCTATAAAACCTATAAATTTGTAATTAAATATTTAGTTTCTGGGATTTTTGTAATTAAATATGTTGGTTGAGTGTATTGATATATGTATTTAACATTTGGTATTAAAAATAAATTTCATGTGTATTTAAGTATTCAATTTCCATTTTGATTGTTAATTCTTAAAATTATATTTAGTTTTTAAAAAATTGTCTCGTTTTAAATTTCAAGGCTATCTTGTAGAAAGATTAATACACATATGGATAAGTAAAATTAGAATATACACATTTTTCTCTGCTAGAAACAAAATTAATGCATGGCTTTAATAGCATTTTATAGCAACAATAGAACAATTGTATAATATGGGATAATTATTTTATAATCAAATGTATGAGATTTTTGAAATAGGAAATGAGAGAAGGGGGCAATGTAGAATATATAACCAACTATTTTGGGAACCTCATTATTAAGAGGATGCTTTTCATAGATTTTTCTCAATTAATTAATATGCACACTCTCCTGTGAGATACTTGTATTTTCAGACAGAGTAATGAGGTAATGCATGTTGAAGTACACTATTACACATGTTGAAATACAGCATTACCTTAAGTATTCATCATTAGTTTTTTTCCACATCATTGTGAGTCATAAATATCTTTTTGATTTATGTGAAACAAATAAGTACACAGAACGAAGGATAAATTATCTCCATATATTTGACTTTCTCTACCCTAAAGTTTTTTTCAGAATTAAAGATGTATATGTCTATGACTGGTGTCTATGTATTAGGAATGATTCATAATGTGCAGCAAATATGTGCAGAAATTGATACTTTTCAGAAAGCTTGAATTCTTGCTTTTTGAACTGTTTCTTTTCACATATATGAATTTACTATTTAAGAAGAAAGGTGTTTATTCTTTTAGGCCCACCTTTTGTTCCTGTTACTGCATTCATTTCAGTAACATCCTTTTGAAGAACATTTCAAAATCTACTTGAATAAACAAATCTACCATTTTTGAGTCTTTAACCTAGTTTTGTTAACTAAATGGCAAATCAAATGTAAGCTCTCTCTCAGTCTCTTTCTTTCTCTCTCTACTCTTGTATCTCACTTTGAGTCAATGATCGTATAGTATATTACATATTAGTCCATGTTTTTTAAATCATGAAGACAGATAATTTTGTTGAACAGCCTCATTTTACAGAAGACGAAAATTCAAAAATACAGCAATGTATCAAAATTTTTCAAGAGTTCAGAAATATATATATCAAAGTTTGTCAGATTGAATTTTAGAGTGTTTGCATTTAAATCTCTTACATCAATCTTTTGTAGTAGAGATTCTAAGACCCACAGAATCAGAATCTCAGGAATAAGAGTTTATTACTTTTATTTTAAATAAGACCTTCCCCACCCTGCAACACACATACACACAATTTTGAGAATTGCTGGGCTAGTGCATAGCCATCCACATCTGTAAAAGCTTTATCATGAAAATGAGCATCTGTAAGATACAGTTCAGTGGTACGTGTCAAAAACTGCATTTCCATGGTTATGGAACACTGTGTGAAGTCATAATCAAATGGATCAGTAGAGAATCATTGAATTCCCTCCACCTTGCACAGACATTCTTAGCACTTACAATTTTCAGTTTTTTGATATCCAACTACTAAATTCAGAAACTTGAAGCCTAGTATTTTTAAATGCCTTTGTCTGGTATTGTTTCAAAAAATTAGTTTTCTGCTTCATTACATTTTCCAGTATGTGGATTTTTATCATTTAAGCTTTCTGAATGTCAGATAGTATCATGAATATTAGTAGAGTTTGAGTGGGAAGTGGACTCACACAGAAGTACAATTTACCTCATTTATGTCTTCATTCAAGAAACAAAAACATTAATTAGATTTGTTTTCTGTGGACTGTGTCACAAGTCACAAGCCCTATATATCTTGTTATTAATGAATTTTTTCTGTCCAAAAATCTATACTTTTCATTGAGTGCTTGTTATATATAGAGAATGGTGAAGAAATGCAAAACTTTTTAGTAAAGCATGCTATATACCATCATTTAAAAAAAGGCATTATTTATCCTTAATAGAAATCCTGCTGAATAAAGAAGCATAGGATTCATGAGCAAAAATTTCTTTGATATGATATAAATGTCCATTTATATTATTGAATGGAAGAAAACACTAAAACATTAAACTGGATGAACTGGACATATAGCAGTATGAATAAATAATTGATGTGGGGATATGAGAAATAAAGATGCTGAATAATACTGTACTGTGGTTCCTACTGTTGAAAAAAAGAGGCATATGAATAAAGAACTTGGAGAATGTTCACTAAATTCATCATAGTTGTTTCCTCATAGGAAATAGAAAATGGTACTAGGAATGAGGGTTAAGTGGAATTAAAATTTGCTCATTTTTTTCTTATAAATAACTTGAAAGTGTGACAAGATAATTGAAAGACACTTTTTGGTCATTTACATGGGGTTTTGTGATTTTTGATACTTTGGTAATGATAAACTGAAAATAATTTATTTTTTAAAAAGAAGCAAGAAATGGATTAACATTATCCATTTAGCTCATCCAGGCTTTTCTGTGAATATAGTTTGTCATTGCTTCTCTTGATAGGTAAATGTGACTCGTGAGGACTCACCAAGTGAAGATCCAGTTTTTCTTAGAACTTTGGGGAAAGGAGATTGGTTTGGAGAGAAAGCTTTGCAAGGGTAAGTAGACTGAATACATGACAGTTTTTGAATGAATGCTGCATACATCCCTATCCTAAAATTTGATATCCTAGCAAAACTGACAAATGCTTTTCCTAGTGAAAGACTCAGATTTTTGAAGATCAATTTTACATCTTTTCAGTGGGGTTCATAATCTGCTTTGATGGACTATGGAATTAAATAACTTTGGTAATAAATTATTATATTAATGGGAAATCTCTTGACTTTGTGTTTTTTCACTATACTCTCTAAAAATTCTTAAAGTGTCTGCTAAGCTTGCCTTGCATAACAGTTTTACTCAAGTCAGAGAGATGATTGAGAATTTTAAAATACCAAAATCTGACTGTGCAAACAATAGATCATAAGACAATCTGGGATTCACCTTGAGTGAATTGTTGGTTATGGTCCTGGTTATGGTTATGGTCCTGGAGTGGGGGTGTGGTGTGGGGGTTAATGTGGAAGTGGAGGTCATGCACATCTGTACTCACTGTTGTTGGGTTGTGAAGGCAGGATTGTAGAGGTATAAAGCAAGGTCTGAAATTCTGCTTGTAAACTGAGATTCCATGAAACAAACAGTTGGCATTTTCCCCCCAAATGCTGTGGTAGAAAATTCCAGTAAACTTTGTACCACTCATTTTACAGAATTCATGACAAATATATCAAATATATTTGGGCAGTCTATTTTTGTCTTTTAAGAAGCAGCTTATCAAAACAAGCCAACAACCAAAAAAAGTACACAATTTGGGGTGGGGGATGGGACAGGGTGGGGAATAGTCAGGCAGGAGGCTTGAACCCCAGAGATCACAAAGATGTGAAATTTATATATAAATAAATTATTTTTAAAAATAAAAATAAGCAGCTTATCTTGACTATTAGTATACATAGACGAGACTTTTGAATTCTCGGTGCTGTATGTATGTAAGTCACTTGAATAAGACATAAACAATAGGCATTTATTTTTGTATTATATTCCGGGTAAAGGGTTATCTGCTAGAGTAGAATAGCACCATCCAAGGTAAATGAGAAATAGCAACAGAATAGAACATAATTTAGTCCCAGAATATGTGGAGTCAGTTTTACTTCCATTTCATCTTAAGCCTACACCTAAAAAATTTCATTATAAACTTAAAAAAATTAGGAAGGAAGAGTTTGGGACATTTTTATTTAAGCTGTTAAGTAATAATTTTTATTTTCTCACTATTTTATATTACAGAAATGAAACAAGATTCCTTATTGGTTACCTTACTCAGGCTACATTATCTTATCAAATTTCAGTGCTAAATGCCTTTGCCTTTCCTCAGTTTGTTTGATAATTTGCTGATGTACATGTGTTTGACATTTGGTGAAGAGGAGAAAAGTACCATGTTCAAAGTAGATGCACAAGGGAATGCAAAATGCACTGTCTTCCTAATATAAAGTGCACATTTATACTTTTAACTTTTGTGTTCTTTCCTTGACTTGTACTTTAATTGTTCTTTTTCATATTACATATGTAGACCATGTTAAAGAATTAATACTACATGATTTCATTGGCTGAAAATTAAATGTCTGTGGAAAATGTTACTTCCATCCAAGCCAAAAATCCCAAAACACCTTCAGTTATTTCTGATTCATATCATAAGTGGGACATCAGAAAATAAAATATTTGAGAATTGACAGTTTTATTTTGCAGCTTATTGACAATGAATCTCAGTGACAATTAAAGAATATTTCTGTGATGAGGACACATCCTAGCATGTATTTTAACAAATGACCTTGGAGATATGTCTCTGGAAAAATACCAAATTTTTCTCTGCTAAAAAATTTACCAGAGTATCTTATCTGGATTGACTTATTTTAGTATGTGGTTATTCATATGAACTTTCTGGTGCCAAAACCCTGCTTTATACATAGTTTGTCATCTTCACTGAATGTTGCCAGACTCCACTTCCATCTTTTCCCATTACAAACAACACCCTTCCTATCTCACCATATCTTTTTTTATGTCCCTTATTCTCATATTCTTAATACTCAACTTGACTTTATTGATATACTATAAGTGCCCTCTGACAGCTTGCCAACTATTTGCTACTTAGATCATAGAAACTGTCTTTGTTCTGTTTTTGCTCTCTTCATTTGAAGTCATTTTGCAACCAGAATTTTATATGGTGACCACCCTTCCTTATTTTAACTTCCTTCCTTTGAGATCCTCACAATCATTAGCACTCTTTGGAATTCTCTTTTCCTAAAATTCACCAGTGACTTTTTGGTCTTAAATTTTTTATTACATACATCTTGGTCAAATTCCAGATTTATGATGATGTGGTGCAATGAGAAAGAACCAAGTAACTGTATTCTGATTTGAGCTCTGCATCTGACACATTCAGGTGCTCAACATGTATTTGTTGAATGAATGAATGAATGAATGAATGAATGAATGAATGAATGAATGAATGCATGAATGCATGAATGCATGAATGAACAAATATATGAGGT
Organism: Uropsilus gracilis; assembly: GCA_004024945.1. Classification (NCBI taxonomy): domain Eukaryota; kingdom Metazoa; phylum Chordata; class Mammalia; order Eulipotyphla; family Talpidae; genus Uropsilus; species Uropsilus gracilis. Next base: position 24,510 of record PVHY01003951.1, read on the forward strand.
CTCTCTAATAATGCCCAATCTTGCAACTCGTTTGATAGTAGATTAGGGGTTATGATTTCATTTAAATACAGAGAGTAGACTAGTGATGTAAATAATTAAATAAGGTGGGTAAATTTAGTGGCCAAGTGGAAAATCTTATGTAATAAGGACAGAAATAACTGAGGTTCAGCTCATTGTTTTGTCTTTTTTAAAGAAAAACAAGGGAAAATTAGTTTGAAAAAATATGATGATGTGATTTTATAACCTGATTAATGAAAAAAACTCTCTAAGTAAACAGAACATTACTTTGAAAAAAAAATTTTTTTTGGAGACTAGGTCTTGCTTTTTTGCGCAGGGAACTGCAGGCTCACATTGCCTGGGATACCATGGACTCAGCTATCCCCAACCTCAGCTTCCCAAGAAGCTGGAATTACAGGCACACACCGGCACACCCAGCTATTTTTTGAGACTAGGTCTTGCTATGTTGCCCCAGTGGGTCTTGAACCTGCAGACTCAAGAGTTTCCCAGCCTCGGCCTCACTTCTTAGGCTGCGATTAAAGGCACATGCTACCATGCCTGGCCCTACTTGAATTTTAATGTTTCATACAAGATATTTGACTTTTCACAAACCAGGTTGATATATTTTTCTTGTTTCCATATATAGAACTTAAAAATTTTATGTAACATCAGGATAAAAAGATTTCCAGGTGACTTTGTATATCCTTTTGGATAATAACTATACTTTTTCATAAACCATAGGATTTTTATACTTGGAAGACTTTTTAAATATTATTTTGTTTTTTATTCATTTAAAATTTTCAGTAGCACCATCTCTGAGTAAATAATATTGTGAATTTGGAGTATATCATACCATTTCTTTTTTCTATGCATATATAAAGATATACGTATGTATGTATGTTCTTATATAGGGTCACAAAATACAGCTGTTAAATTTGTCTTCTAGAGAAGGAAGATAAATTTTATAAAGCCTTTTGTGAGTGCAAAATACAGAATAACCAATAGTTGTTTTCTCAAAAATAATATTTAAATGCACTAGGAATTTTTGTTTTGTTTGCTTGATAGTAATGAACCCTTCCCATTCTTTTTAAAGTGTGTTAGTGGTTAAAGCTAGTATTGGTAAAGCACATGGTGGGTAATTTAGTGAAAAATATAAAATTTACCTTAACTGTACAATTCCACTATAAAGACCTTCCACTTAAAGTAATAGTCTCATTTCCTTGTTGAATGGGGACAATATATTTGTAAAACTATTAACCCATTAAGCAATAGCATCTCAGTGCTTGAGTATTTGGGATCAAATTACTTTCACTTTGTTCAGCTGTTTTGCTAGAAGATTATTCAGTGGGTATGGCTCCACATTATTATTTTGCTAATACTTTAGTGAAAAGACAAAATGTTCTGCTCTTTACAAAAGTTCTCCTTTGAACATTATAACTGAAGTTGTATTTAGGAGAAGTTAGCTCAGGTTTTAGCGCTATGACCCTATCTGATGACCCATAAATCTATCCATCTATACCTTGACAGCCATTAATAATTTTCAATATCTCTTCTTGTTTTGAAATCAGAGAATTGACATCATCAGATGATGTCAGATGCCAAACATATTTTGCATCTGTAATATACAAGGAAATATAAAAGACCAAGTTGAACTTGGGAGAGATGAGGTTGAGCTTTTCCTTGCCCTTATCCTCCTACCCTTAACATTTGAATCCTCAGTGTACCCTGGGTTTAAGAGTTGGCGCTCATAAGTTACTCTGTCCAGATTATATCGGGATCTACACTAACTACAAAACCTTGGTAGGTTCACCTTTGATCTGATATATATAGAGATTGTGATTATATGTAACTTGTGTGGTTATTGTAAGAAATTACCAAGCATAATAAAGTACTTGGATGAATTCCTAGAATTTACATCAGAGCTCAAAAAAGCTAGTGCTATCGTCACCACCATCTTATTCTTCATTTATCATTATAAATATTATCATCACCATGGGAGTAGTGGCCCTACTCCCATAATGTTCTGTTTATATTTTTTAATTTTTATTTTGTAATATTCATACAATATTGGTCACATTTATATGGTTGTCATTCCCCTTTGATTTGGCCCTCCCTTCTGTATTGTACCTCTTATCCCCCACCCTATATACCTTTTGCCCTCTTACCCCCTCTGGTCACTCCAACTTCTCTCACTGCAAGTGATTGGTCTATGTTTGGCCCACTGGTCTTTTATTTTTCTGTAACTATGTCCTATTTCCCTGACTGTGGATCTGAGGATACTCAGATATTCAGAAGTAACTGAGGCAGATACTCAGGTCGAGCATGTCAGGAACATATTGTAGGGCAAATATATGGTGCGCTTCTCCAGGAGCCTTTCTGGTGTCTGTCACGTGTTGCTGGTTCTGTGTCATACAGTTCTGGTATCTTGATTTGGGAATCCAACTCCCAGCTGCTGGTGGTGGAGGCATTCCCTGCTGGGGACAGACCTCCCCAGGTGGATGGTCCAACTCCTCTCCTCTCTTGTGTTAGCAGTTTGCCGTGGGTCCACAGCCACATCATTGTGCCTTTCTTCCCCCATTGATTGGTAAAGGAGGGAACCTCAATCACCGTGCACATAACTGTGAACCAGGAGTTTGGTTCCCCAGCCCAAAAGACAATGCAAATGAAATCTGTGACAGATTTCTGGTCATTGCTGGTCTCACCTTCTTGTCTCAGTGGTTCACAATTTGCTGCTTGTCCTACCCAGGTGGTGAGTGTATCCAGGGCCATTAATATTTTCTTTTCTTTCTATTATATCTGCAGCTAGAGAGACAGTTTTCATTCCTAGTACAGGTCTGATTGAGTTTGGATTAAACCAGAACAGAACCCCATTCCCCATCCTCCTTCACCCCCATCTGTGCCCCAACAGAGGTGCCCAGCCCCACCACCTGCCCAGGTGGCGGCAGAAACCAGCTTCCCCAGCCTGGGATCCCTGAACCTGAGACTCTGAGATCCTGAGATCTGGTGACATAGGACTCACCCCTCCCACCAACCCCCACCAACAACCTAGGCAGTGGTGGGGGTGTGCTGGAGCTCTTCTCCAAGGTCCTGCACCATTTGAAAGGACCTCAAATCCCACCTCCAGCCTGACTAGGCTCACTGGGCTTGGCTTGGAAGGCAAAGTCTACTAATCTCTTCTTCCAGCTCAGGACCCCTGGGTGTGCCCTGCCCCCATTCCTGGATACTGAAAGAATGGAGGCCAGGGCTTCCAGCCCAGAGACTCCTAGTCCCTGAGATCCTGAGACCTTGGTGGTGCAGGACTTAACCTGTCCCCTACTGGGGGGTTCACCAACGGCCCAGGCCTTTCAAAGGAACCTCAGCCCTTACTCCCAGGCCAGCTTGGGTCAGGGCTTAGGTGTATGAGTGTGATCAATGATAAAAATAGAATAATCCCTGCCATCTCAAATGAGCCCTGGGATATACGCTGTTAATTATTGATTTTTGAACACCTAACAGGACCTTTCCTTCCAGGAGCTATCCTGGCTATTTCTGCTCAAGCTGAACATCTTTGCCATGGACTAGGCCCTGTCCTCATTAATGAAAAAGTCAATAAGCTGAAGTTCATTTCACACACTTTGGTACCAGAAATCTGTGCTTTTTATATCTTCCATCATGGACTGTTCTTGAAAATTAGTAGACATTTCTAAACCTCCTTCTTAGCTTGTATTACTTTTTTTCGCAATTAGTACGATGATATTTAAATACTGGTTATGTCTTTGTAATAGTTTTTCCATATTTGAAACCTGTTTATTAATTTATTTGGAAATTAAATGCTACAGATACAATTTAAACCTCTTTTTATTCTCCCCCAGTACTTTTCCTCCCTTCTACTATAACCACCTCTGAAATTGACTGAATGCATCCTCTCCGCTCATGTGTATATATTAGTTTGTATGTATTTTTTTATAAACATACATAAGCTCTTATGTTTAAATTTTTGTTTATTTTTATGTTTATGTTTAAATATCATGTTTAAATTTTATTATGTTTAAACTTCAAACAAAATTTTTAAATATAATTGTTTTATTCTTGATTTTTTTTATCCTTATATTGTCATTTTCTGCATTTGTATCATTCTTCAGTTTAGAAGTTTTGGTGCTTTTTGATGATTAAACTTTCAATTTGTAATATATGTACTAACATGAATATAAATAGACAGCCCTATCATTCTCCAGAATAATATCTTTGTGTGTTTATCTCCAAATTATTTCTATTCACCGTCTATATAGTATAACTTCTCTTGCTTGGAAAATTCTCACATTTTTATAATTATTATTACTGCATTTTTTCAGACTTTACTTACTTAGTGCTTATTAGTTTGTCCATTATAATTGTAACACTAAGCTCATTCCTTTTCGGTTTGTTCTTTGATAGTTGTTCAGAGATGGTCTGTTTATACTTTCTGTCTTTGCTAGATATGAGAGAATATCAAGTTATAATAGTAATTAGGTTGAAATTTATTTTTACTCATAATTTCAAATATTATTACATTTTCTTTTGACATCTATAGTCTGCAGTCAGTTGGATCACTATCCCTTTGCAGGTAAATTGTCTTTTACTTTAGTAGCTGTCTTTTTACCTTTGATCTGTATGTTTGCTACAATCTGCCCAGTTGCTGTTATGTTTTATTTGTCCTTCATTTGACTTCTGCATGTTCCTTTCTTCAAAATGTTTAATTTTCCTCAATTCTAGAAAAAAATTTAGCAATAGCTCTGTAAATTTCCTTTCCCCCATTTTCTTTATTCCCTTTAGAATTATTTTTAGAACTTATCCTTGCACACCACAGGAATTTCAGGAAATGATCGTCTGTGTTCAGCTCCTAGTACCATTATTTATAAGATGTGTTACTTTGCTTACCTTTGCTTCTTTGTACATCAGATTCAGGGTTTGTAAAATGGGAATGATAGCATCTTTAATATAGAATTGATGTAAATAATAAGCTCAGTAAGGTCTATAAGAAGGTTACTTTGATGCCTAGCAAACACTAAATATTGTCATCTATTATTGTTTCTTTCTCTAATCTACTTTATTTCTATTGACTGTGCTAGTTTGCATTCCCACTGGCAGTGTATGGAGTTTCTTTTTTTCTCCACACTATTGCCAACCTTTGTTGTTTCTGATTTTTTTATTGATATGGAACATTTTCTTTCATAGGCCTTAGGTAGTATATTTTTGTGATTGTGATTTTATTTCATTGATAAATGGTAATGGGCTTTTTCTTTTTTCTTTTTTTTAATTAAAAAAATATTTGTGAGAAGAAAGCAAGTTACATACATATAGGTATACATATTACAATACCATAATTACAAAATAATAACCATGCAAAATAATATATTATTTACTGAAGTGTGATTTAAAAGTTTCAAATACCATAGGAATGACAAACATCAAATCCAGTGTACAGATTATTATTTCTGGGAATGTATAATAGGGAATAGGATAGAATAGGATAGGATATCCATAGAGAATGTCAACTATTGATGTGATGGCTGTTTTTTTTTTATTTAATTTTTTAAAATTTTGCATATATATGTGTACTTAAATTTGTATTACATTATTGTGTACCCCAGGGCTTTCCCACTTCCCTAACACCTGTTAACCATCCTACTCTTTTGTGCCCTTCGCCTCCCCCACCTTCTTCTCCTTCCTCCTCGCTCACTCCATTGTTCAGTTCCATTGGTTGTTTCTAATTTTTCTTATTTGTTTGTTTTTTTTTCCCTATATCTATCATATAAGTGAGACCATCCTGTATTTCTTTCTTTCTTTTTTTTTTTTTTTTTGGGGGGGGGGCTTATTTCTGCTAATATGAGTCCTTCTAGTTCCATCCAGGTTCCTTTGAATGACATATGTTTGTCCTCCTTGATTGATGTGTAGTATTCCATCATGTACATATACGTCATTTTTCTCAGCCAATTGTTGGTTTTGGGGCGTATGGTTTGTTTCCAAATCTTGGCAATTGTAAACAGCTGCAATAAACATGCACATACAGGTGTCCTTTTGAATTAGTGTTTTCATGTCCTCTGGGTAGATTCCTAGTAGTGGGATTGCTGGGTCAAATGATAATTCCACTTCAATTGTTTGAGGATCCTCTACACAGTCTTCCATAGTGGCTGGACCGGTGTGCACTCCCACCAGCAGTATAGGTGAGTTCCTTTTTCTCCACATTTGCATCAATACTTGTCTGTCTGGAGGTCAAAACTTTTCTCCCAGTTGATTGGGCTTCTTTTTGTTTTGTTTATTGTCTCTTTTGCTGTACAGAAACATTTTTAGTTTGATATAGTCCCAGCTGTATATGTGTGGTTTTATTTCTGGATATTCAATGCTGATCTATTGGTCTGTTTATCTGTTTTTGTACCAGTACCATGCTGTTTTAAGTATTACGGTTTTATAGTATACTTTGAAGTCTGGAATAGTAATACCTCCATTCTCTCTTCTGTTTGTCAAAAGGGTCTTGGCTATTCAGGGTCTTTTGTTGTTCCATATGAATTTCAGTAATTTTTGTTCTATCTCTTTAAACTATGTCATTGGGATATTTACTGGAATTGCATTGAATCTATTGATTGTGTATTGTAGTATGGCCATTTTGATAATGTTGATTCTTCCAATCCATGAACAGGGAATGTCTTTCCTTTTTTTAACATCATCTTCTATTTCTTTTAAGAATGTTTTATAGTTCTTTGTATAAGTCTTTTACGTCTTTTGTTAGGTTAATTCCCAAGTATTTAATTTTCTTTTGTGCGATGGTAAATGGGGTGTTTTTTTTTAATTTCTTCTTCTTCTGATTCATTCTTTGCATATGAATGCTATTGACTTTGTACCAGCTACCCTTACTGAATTGGTTTATTATTTCAATTAGCTTTTCTGTCAATTTTTCTGGATTCTATACTAATACAGCGTCATATCATCCACGTATTAGATAGCTTTATTTGTTCTTTCCCTATTTGGATTCTTTTTATGGCTTTCTCTTGTCTTATTGCCCTAGCTAGGACTTCCAGAACTGAAAACGAGTGAAGAGACTGAATATCCTTGCCTAGTTCCAGACCTTAATTGAAATGGTTTCAATTTTTCCCATTGAGGATGATATCTGGTGTGGGTTTGTCATATATAGCTTTTACTATGTCGAGATATGTTCCTTTTATACCAATTTTTTCCAGGGTTTTCATCATAAAAGGATGCTGAACTTTATTGAATGCTTTCAGCCTCTATTGATATGATCATATGGTTTTTGGTTTTCTCTTTGTTGATATAATGGATGATGTTGATTGATTTTCACATGTTAAACCATGCCTGGGCCCCTGGAATGAATCCCACTTGGTCATGATAGTTAATCCTTTTTATGCAATGTTGGATTCAGTTTGCCAGGATTTTGTTTAGAATTTTTGCATCTGTGTTCATTAGAGAGATTAATCTGTAGTTCTCTTTCTTTGTACTCTGTTTGGTTTTGGAACTAGTGTAATGTTTGCTTCATAGAAGGTATTTGGTAGCTTTTCTTAATTCTCAATTTTTTGAAAGAGTTTTAACAGTACCAGTGTTCCTCTTTGAAAGTTTGGTAGAATTCATTTGTGAAACCATCTGGACCTGGGCTCTTGTTTTTAGGGAGAGTTCTGATGACTGCCTCAATTTTACTGCTTGTGATTGACCTGTTTAAGTTCTTTATTTCTTCTTTGTTCAATTTTGGATGACTGTATTATTCTAGGAATTTGTCCATTTCTTTCAGGTTGTTGTATTTGTTTGCATATAGATGTTCATAGTCGTCTCTAATTATCTTTTGGATTTCTGCTGGGTTTGTTGTAATATCTCTTTTTTCATTTATGATTCTGTTTATTTGAGTTTTCTCTCTTCTTTTCTTTGTAAGCCTTGCAACGTGTTTATCAATTTTATTTATTTTTTCGAAGAACCAGCTTTTGGTTTTGTTTGTCTTCTCAATGGTCTTTTTGGTTTCTATTTCATTAATCTCTGTTTTTATTTTTGTTATTTCTTGTTTTCTGCTGTGTTTTGGATTTTTTTATTTCTCTTTTTCTAGGTCCTCAAGTGGGAGATTAGAGTATTTCTTTGGTCTGTTTCAATCCTTTTTATTTGGGCCTGTATTGCTATGAACTTTCCTCTTAATACTGCCTTTGCTGCATCCCACACATATTGGAATGTGTGTCATCTTTGTCATTTGTCTCCATGTATGTTTTAATTTCTTCTTTGATTTCCTCTTTTATCCAGTGATCTCCAAAAGCCTGTGTTCAATCTCCATATAGTGTTTACTCTCCTTATTTTCTTTTCATTGTTGATTTCTAGTTTGATATCTTTATGACAGGAGAAAAAGCTTGGTATTATTTTAATCTTTGTGTATTTGTTCAGGATTGTCTTGTGGCCTAATATATGGTCAATTTTAGAGAATGAACCATTTGCATTTGAAAAGAAACTGTATTCTTTTCCTTGGGGGTGCAGTGTCCTATATATATCTATTAGTTCCATTTGGTCTAAATCTTCCTTTAAAGCTTTTTTGTCTCTGTTTGTTGCTGTTTTGTTGATCTGTCTTTTGGTGAGAGTAGCGTGTTAAAATTTCCTACCACATATGTATTCTCAGCAATATTTGATTTAATTTCTACTAGTAATTGTTTTATGAACTTTGGTGCTCCATTATTAGGTGTGTATATGTTGATTATTTTTATGTTTATTTGGTGGATTGACCTTTTAACCATTAGGTAGTGGCTGCCTTTATCTTTTGTCACTTTTTTTTATTTTGAAGTCTGCTCTGTCTGTTATAAGAATGGCAACTCCTGCTTTCTTGTGGGGGCCATTTGCTTGTAATATAGTTTTCTAGCCCTGCACCTTCAGTTTATGCTTATCCTTAGGAGATCAGATATGTTTCTTGGAGTCAGCAGTATGTTGTTCTGCTTTCTGATCCAGTCTGCAACTTTTCACCTTTTGACTGCTGAGTTTATACCATTGCCATTTAAGGTGATTATTGATGGTTGAGATTCTAATGGTTTCCTGGTGGTCTTTTTGGGGTTTTGATTTAGTTTCTTTTTGTTTGTTTTATTTGTTCTTTTTATGGCTTTGATCTTGATACCACCTGCAAAATTTCTTGGAGTGGGGGTTTAGTGTTAGCAAATTTCTGGAGACTGCTTGTCAGAGAAGGTTCTAATTTTTCCTTCACAGAGGAAGGAGAGCTTTGCAGGGTAGAGTATTCTTGGTTTGCACATTTTTTCTTGGAGGTTTTGTAGATGCGACTCCATTCTCTCCTTGCCAGGAGTGTGTCTTCAGAAAAGTCTGTGGTCAGCCTAATGGATTTTCCTTTGTAGGTTATCTGTTTCTTTTCTCTAGCCATTCTCATTATTTTTTCCTTATCTTGGTTTCTTGGAAGTTTTATGATGATGTGTCTCACTATGGCTTTTCTTTCATTAAAGTAGTTTGGTGTCCTTTTGGCTTACTGTATGTCTATTTTCATTTCTTTCTTCAGATTTGGGAAGTTTTCCTCTATTATTATATTGAAAAGCCTTTCAGTTCCCATGACTCTCTCCTCTCCTTCTGGGATTCCTATTACTCTTATGTTTCTTTTCTTTAAGGAATCTGACATATCTGAGTTTTTCTTCAGTTTCCTTACTTTGTTTTTCTCTTTTTCTTTCTTTGTCCTATTTCTGTATCCTCAAGTGTGCTGATTCATTCTTCTATTTCATCTAATCTGCTTCCATGGCTTTTCCCTGCATTTTTGAGCTCATCTATTGCAACTCTTAAGTCCTGGGTCTCCTTCAGTTTCATTTTTAGGGATTCATTTTCATTCTTCAGTTTGTTGATTAGGTTATACATATTGATGCTTTCTTTTTATATTTTTCTACTTCTTCCCTTAGTGCATTAAATGGTTTTATCATTATGTTGTCCTTCTGATTCATCTCTTATCTGTTGGAGTGCATTTAACATGTTGATTTTGGAATCTTTGTCTGAAATACAAATCATTTATTCAATGTCCTCCTTGATGTTTTCTGGAGATTGTCTTTTCTTTGGTGGTGATGGATTACTTCTTGTAGGGCTTGATTGCACATCTATGCTTTTTCTCCTTACTGCATTTTGCTTTCTGACTTGTTCTACATATTGAGAAACCATGGCTCTGGTGTTGGTCGGCATGCTGATAGTAATGTTTTCCAGAGTGCAAGTAGATCTGTAGTTTAGTTTACTAATTTTGCACTGGCACCATGAGCGGTGTCAGTGCCAGTGACTTCTGGTGTCACTGGGGGTAGGGGGAGGGCAGGCAGATCCCCTCAGGAACCTGGGTGAAGGGGCCGGCTCTCTGGCTCTGCTGCAACAGCGACACAAGTAAGGGATCCTCCCAAAGGCCTAGTGCAGGTGCCAGTGACTTCCAGTGTCTCACCTGGGTGGGGGAAAGGTTGGGTGGATTCCCTTAGGAACCTGGGTGAAGGGGGCCACTCTCCAGATCTGTGGCAACAGTGATGCAAAGAAGAGACCCTACAAAGGCCTGGTGCCAGCACCTGGTAACAGTCTTTTTCATGTGCCTTTTGATATCCCTGTTTCTGTTAAAGAAATGTCTATTTAGCTCTTCTGATTATTTTTATGGTCTCTTTCTTAGTTTTCTTTTTGCTGAGTTTATAAGTTCTCTAGAGATTTTGAACATCTTGTCAAATATAAAACATGCAAATATTTTCTCCCAGTTGGTAGGGTGCCTTTCACTATAATGATGGTTTGTTTCATTGTACAGGTGCATTTTAACTAGCTATAGTTCCATTAAGTTTATTTTTCCTTTGATTTCCATTACTGCTGGAGTTAAGTCCCCCAAAACTCTGAAATAATTGTCTTGAAATATTTTGCTTACTTTGTCTTCTGTATATGTTATGACTTCAGGTTTTACATCCAAGTCTTTAATTCATTTAGAGTTAATTTTTGTGTCTGGTTTGAGGTAGTGATCTAGTTTCATCTTTGGCTGTCCAGTTTTCCCATCAGCATTAGTTAAGAGGTTTTTCTTTCTCCAAATCATACTCCTGTTTGTCAAAGTTAATTCTGTCACATGTACATAAAATATATTTTTCATTTCTGTGTCTCTTTTTCTCCTTTCATTTCAATAATGTAAACTTTATTGTACTGAGCTTTCACAGCCTTAATTACAAAGTAATTATTTTTAATATTATGGTAAATGGGACTTCTTTTCCAATTTTTCTCTTCCAGATCTGTGTTTGCATACAGGAACTCAATCGTTTTTGTTGTTGTTGTTGTTTGTTTCTTTCTTTCTTTGTTTTGAGACTAGGTCTCACTATTTTTGCCTGTGCAACCGCAGGCTCATATTGCCTGCGTACCACAGACTAAAGCCATCCCCAGCCTCAGCTTCCCAGGTAGCTAGGATTACAGGCATGAGCCACCATGCCCAGCTATTTTTTGAGGACTAGATCACACTGTTACCCCAGGAGGGTCTCGAACTGTGATCCCCAGTCCCAGCCGCAACTCCATAGGCTGTTACAGGCACGGGTCCCCATACCCAGTTTCATTCACTTTTTCATATTGAGTTTTTAACCTGCCATTTTACAGTACTGATTTATGATTCTAAACATTTTAGTGGAATTTTTATGTTTTACATGTACATATGTGTCTATGTAGGAATATATAAATTTATCATTTGCAAATAATGATAATTTTGCTTTTTCTTTCCCAATTTGAATTCCATTAATATCTTCCTCTTTCTTAAATTAACTATCTAGCTTGGCTTTCCAATGTTATATTGAATTGTAGTGGTGAAAGTGAATATCCTTTCTGATTTTAAATAAAAATTTTTTAGTTTTTCACCATTCAGTTGTGGATTTGTATTTATGGCTCTTGTATGGTAAGGCATGTTGTTATCTAGTTTGTTTGTTTTTTTTTTTTTTGGTAACATTTTTATTATAAATGTATCTTGGATACATTGATATTGGATACAGTACTTTGATACTGTCAAGTACTCTCTGAATCTATTAAGATGGTCATGTCATTTTAATATTTTGTTTACCTTTTATTGATGTGATGAATTGCATTGATTGATTTGGGGGTATTGAACCATCCATGTGTTCCTGGAATAAGACCAATTTGGTGGTCACTGATGTATGCACCTTTAACTGTATTGTTGAATTTCATTTGCTAAGATTTTATTGAAGAATTTTACATGTATGTTTATCAGGTATATTGATTTGTACTGGTTTATTTTTATTGTTCTTATGTCTTTGATTGCTTTTATTATTAAATTGATGTTAGTAAATCAGAAAATGTATTTGTGAGTATTCCTATTCCTCAAATTTTGGAAGAGTCTGAAAAGGATGGGGTTCAGTTTCTATTTGATAATTTGACAGGCCTAGATTTAAATTCTCTTGTCATAAGCTTTTGTTTTCTTGGGTCAATTATGATAATTATATTTCACTTCCTTTTGTCATAATGAGTCTGTCCCAGTTTTCCATTCTAGATTCAGTCTTGAAAGATTGAATGCTTCTAGGTTTTTTGATTAATGGACATAAAGCTGTTCATAGTAGACTATATGATCCTTTGGATTTCTGAGATGGCTGTTGGGACTTCTTTTGTCTCTGATTTTGTTAGGTTCTTCTTTTTGTTTCTGTAAGTGAGACTAGCTAGAGATTTGCCTATTTTATTTTAAAATCAATATTATTCTCTGATACTTTATCGACTTCTAAATATCATAAAGTATGACTCTTTTCTCTCTCTCCTCTAGTCTTTGTGGATACCCAATGTCCAAAGGATGCTCCTTTATAGTCCCAAGCCACTGAAATCTCTGACTATAGTGTGCTATAGTTTACTATTCAATTATCCTCTTGGGAATTAAGCAAGGAGCATCCTCTGTTGCCATCTTGTTCTGTCTCTATGTCTCTAAAACAAAGAGGTTCATCATTTTACTTCTCAAAGCCTCCTGTACCACTCAATGCTGTGAAATCTTTGCTATTTCATTTCTTCCTAGTATAGATGAATAACTAAACAACAAGCTCCAGATCAAAAGGTAGGTTCTGGAAGCCTGCAACAGCCTCAAACCCTTCTACATAGATTGAGAAACTCACCTGTTTTTCTGTATATTCCTAGACTCATGGTACAGTGATATTGTCTTAGATCATAACATATTATATGCTAGCCATTGAACTTTGTCAAAGAATCTATCTAAGAAATTACAGATCTTATCTTGAGTTTGTAGTCTATATTGTACTCAAAATATAAAAATCATACACACAAAATACCTCCTACACATATACAACACAAATTATTAATATTATGAACACCTAATAATAGTATGAACACCTTTAGCCTAGCCTACATAAACAAAGAAAATTTAATCACCTGCTCTCTGTACTTTGCTAAAGAATACTTCCCTTTGTATTATAAAGGTAATTATATAATACAGTTTTATTGTTCAGATTTACTTAATGTTATTATTAACACTTTAGTATACATTTTAGACTGTTTACTAAAAGTTAATATAGCTTATTATAATTGCAAGAGTTGTCATTAACTGATCTATAACCCAAGATATGTTAGTTATAAATAAAGTAAAAGATTGAATTTTTAAAGTAGTCTGTTAAATATAAAGGGGGTTGTTAAAGCAATGTCTCCCCTAGAGGAAGATATTGGGTCAGCCTGTATGAACAATTATTTATAGAAAGAAATCAGGTTTATATATTGGTTGAAGAAGTATCACTGTGTGTTTTTTTCCATAAAATGGTTTCTTTATCCTTGCTGTCTTAAATATAAGGTTGTTTTTCAGTAGTGGAAATTGAAATGCTTACAAAACAATTCAAACCTTCATTGTTATTCTCCAACATAGCATTCAGACAAATAATTTCCTTCAGGTGCCACAATATAAAAAATATAATGTAAATTTTGAAATCTCTTCAGAAAAAGATATAAAAAATGCTTCATTTGAAACTAATTCTGTGTTAATGAACTTAGCTAGTGTTTTGCATCTCTGTAATTCTTAATACTTCCAAGTTTAAATGATTGCTTCTTAATTTTTCCTTCACATAGCAAAGAAAAATTACATGTTATAAATCTTATTTTGGACAGGCAAAAAAGATTTTAATTGTTTAGATTCATTTTCATTACTCTAATTACTTGTGATGCTGGGAAAATTATTTCAGAGCTCTCTGAATATTCTTGCCCCAAAATTATCTTTGAATGTAACATTTAGTTTTGTATTCTGATTCAGACTCTACTCATAGAGTAAGCATTTCCAGCTGTATTTCGCCATATATTTTTCTCATTCCTCATTCATACACTGAAACAGAAATGGAAGATTTTAAAAGGATTAAGGGTTCACCTCTTCCAGAACTATTTTCAAATATGTCCACAAGTAATCTTACAGGTATCCATGATTAATTATGGAACAATTAAAATTAAATTAAATTAAAAAACAAATAATTTATAATAGGTCAAAATTATGAAGTAATTATAGTCAAATTTGACAAACTATAACTCAGAATAGTTTTTCTACTACATATCTAGTGTAATTCTCTTTAAAATTGCAGCAGGAATTTTTGGTTAGAAATTGTCAAGCTGATTTTAAAATCTCTGAGAAATTTAAGGGACCAAGAATAGTAAAAAGGACTTTGAAAAGAAGGTCACATTTGAAAGATTTACCCTACCAGACTTTGGTAGGATTAACTAAGTAACTAAGACTACATGGCATTGATATTAAGGTAGGCAAATAGATCTATCAAACAGAAGAAAGAATTCCAAAATTGACCACACACCATATTATTTTATTTTATTTAGTTTTATCATCTGCATAGTTATGTAATATATTCCATCATTATATTCCCCGGGATTCTCCTACCATCATATCATTCATGAACTGTCATCTTCATCTTTTGTGTTCTTCCCTTCTCTGATATATTCCTCCCTCATTCCCCCTCCCTTGTGCTTTGTCAGCTTGTTAGTTTTGACATTTTCTTGACCTTTTATTTGTTTTCACCACATCCACATATATGTGAGACCATCCAGTTTTTGTCTTTTTCTTTCTGGCTTATTTCTACTAGCATGATTATTTCTAGGTCCAGCCATGTTATCACAGATGCATCAAAGTTGTCTTTTTTGATTGCTGAATAATGGTCTATCTTGTAAATATGCCACAACTTCCTGATTCATTCATGTTGTGTTTCATTTGGGTTGTTTACAAATCCTGGCTTTTGTAAATAGTGCTGCAAAAAACATCTGCGTACAGGTGTCCTTTTGGATTAGTTTTTGGTAACCTTTGGGTAGATTCCCAGTGTGGAACTGCTGGATTGAATGGTAGTTCCATTTTCAGCTTTCATACAGCTTCCCATAGTTACTGGATGAGTGTGCATTCCCACCAGCAGTGTAAGATTATTACTTCTTCACATCCACACCAGCACTTGTTGGACCATACACTACTTTTGTCAGATCGGCTGCCATAACAAGTTGTCATAGACTGGATACGTAGCTTAAACAGCATAATTTTGTTTTCTCACAGTTTTAGAGATTGAAGATCCAGTTAGGGTACTGGTGGGTTGATAATTTGGTGAGAACTCCCCCTGACTTGTAACTGACTGCCTTTTTGCAGTGTGCTTAGAAAGAGAACACAAGTCTCTGACATCTCTTTTTATCAGGGCACTAACACTAGTGCCCTGATGAGGACCTCACTTTTATGTTCTCCTCTAAATCTAAGCATTCTCAGAGTTTTATCTCCAAATACCATAATATTGAGAATTAGAATTTCAACATAGAATTGGGTAAATGGAACAAAATTCTGTTCCTAACATTTGCCAGTTGATTCTCAACAATGTTCAAAGACAGTTCAGTTAAGAAAAGTTTTGACACAAGTGAGCATATAATATATAAAAAGAAAAAAAACTAGGCCTGCATATGTGTATTTTTATTCATGCACATACATTTATACACACATAGGGCAAGTGTCCTTCTCTTTCTGACTATGTCACTTAGCATAGTTCCTTCCAGTGGTATTCATGTGACCACACATAGGTTATCTTTTTTGATTGTGGAATAGTATTCCACTTTGAATGTATAACCCATCTTCTTCATCTACTTACCTATTTGGGGGCATATAGGCTGTCTCCATAGTTTGGCTATTGTAAATAGTTAGCATGAAAATTTCTCTTCAAATTTGGATATATATGTGAGAGTGGGATTACTGTCATATAATCACAATTTTTTATTTCTTTTTAAAATTATTTCAGAAACCTCCATGCTGTTTTTCATAGGGCCTGGACCAGTTTACTTTTCTACCAACAGTATAAAAGGATCCCTTTTTGTCCACATCCTTTCCAGCTCTTGATTTGGATATTTTTGTTCTGTGCCATTCTCAAACAGGAAATGGTGTGTCATGGTTTGGATTTGCATGTTCCTGATGATAAGTGATGACAAATATTTTCTCATGTATCTCTTAACTGGGTTATTTGTTTGCCTTCTGCTGAGTTGTATGTGTATTTTGCATAAATTTGAAATCAGCCCCTTGTCAGATGTTTGTTGTGTATGTGTGTATATACATACATATAGATAGATATATGTGTGTGTGTGTATACACATATATATATTATCATTCAGTTGGGTGTCTTTTTGTCTTATGATTGCGTTTCCTATATAGAAGTTGTTTTAGTCTCAGTTGTTTATGTTCTCTTTTTTTCCCCTGTTGTTGTAGATGCATATGTGAAAATACTGATATTTATGTTGTGAAGTATTTTGCTTATGCTTTCTTTTATGTATTTTATGGTTTCAGGTCTTATATGCAAATCTTTTTTTTTCCATTTTAATAATTGTGTGTGGTGTGAGATACTTACAAGCTTCATTCTCCTACATGTTATTGTGCATTTTTCCCAAAACCACTTATTAAAGAGATGTTCTTGGCTTCCATGTATGTTCTCAGATTCTTTTCCATAAGTAATAGTTCATAAAGGTTTACTTTCATTTCTGGGTCTTGATTCTATTCCATTAATTTATGTTCCTTTCTTCCAGTACTATGTTCTTTTAATTATTACAGTTTTATATTATAGTTAGAAAACTAGAAGGGTAAAACTTCCATTTTTCCTCCCCTCTCCTCCCTTTGGCTATTGTATTTTTTGGTTCTGCGTGAATTTCAGTAATGTTTGTCCTATTTCTTTCAGAGATTTTCATAGAGATTGCATCGAATCTGTACAATGCTTTGTGCAGGATGGTTATTTTGACTGTGTTGATTCTTCCAATCCATGAATGAGGAGTATCTTTTCATTTCTCTGTATCTTCTAACCAATCCATGAATCCGGAGTATCTTTTCATTTCTCTGTATCTTCTAACAATACGTTACTGGATGTGCGTGTGTGTGCACGCTGTGCAGTTCCTTCATTTCCTTTGTTAAGTTTAATCCTAAGTATGTATGTGTTTGCTGTGATTATAAATAAGATCTTTTTCTTAATTTCTTTCTCAACTATATGTTTATAGAAAGATGACTGCTTTAAATCCCAGTCTAAGACGGGAAGCCAAGACTGGGAATCACTTGTGTCCGCGGAATCAAGTCCAGCCCAGGGCAACATAGAGAGACCTAGTCTCAAAAAATAGCTGGGTGCAGTGGTGTGTGCCTGTAATCCCAACTACCTGGGAGGCTGAAGTTGGGGATCGCTTGAGTGCGGGGTACCCCGGGCAAAGAGAGCCTGCGGTTCCCCTGGCAACATAGGAGACCTAGTCTCTAAAAAAAAAAAAAAGACTGCTTTTTTGTATGCTGTATGACCTGTCACTTTACTGAACTAGATTATTTTGATTAGATTTTCAGTGGAGTCTTTAGAGTTATGTATCTTGCCATGACATTATCAGATTAGGATAGCTTTACTTGATCTTGCCCAATTTGGATTCATTTGGATTCCTTTTAATTTCCTCCTCTTGCCTAACTACTCTCATTAGGGCTTCTGGCATTGTATTAGATAGTGATGGTGAGAATGGACAACCTTCTCTTGTACTAGACTTTAGTAGAAAAGTTTTCAGTTTTTAACTGAAAATGAAGTTAGCTGTTGCTGTGTTATATGTGGTTTTTATTATGTTCCATTTATCTCCATTTTTGAGGGTTTTCATTATAAATGGATGTTAAATCTTACCAAATGCTTTATCAGTTTCTATTGATACAGTTTACAATTTTTATCTTTATTTTTGTTAATGTGAGTTACTTTTGTTTTGAGACTAGGTCTTGCTATTTATGCCCATGGAACTGCAGGCTCACATGTCCCGGGGTACCACAGACTCAAGCACTTCCCAGGTAGCTGGGATTACAGGCGCTCGCCACCACGACCAGCTATTTTTTTTTTTTTTTTCTTTTTAACTAGGCCTCGCTGTGTTGCCCTGAGTGGAACTCGAACCATGATCCCTAGGCCCAGCCACTTCATAGACTGAGGCTTACAGGCACGAGCCACCATGCCTGGCTGAGTTACATTGATTTATTTTCATATTTGATTATGTTCCTGGTATAAATCCCACTTTTTCACAGCATATAATTCTTTTAATATATTTGTGGATACAGCTTGCTAAAACTTTATTGAGGGTTTTTATTTGTTCTCATGATTAAAATTGACATGTAGCTTTTTTTGGTCTTATCTTTGTTTTGGTACTGGAGTATTGTTGACCCCTTAAAATGTGTTTGAAAGTGTTGCTTTCTTCCTACTCTGCAGAAAAATTTATGGATTGTATTAGTTCTACTTTGAAGGTTTGGTAGAACTTACTTGTGAAGACATCTGTTCCTGGGCTTTTGTTTTGGGGGAGATTTTGATTACTGTCAGAACTTCCTTTTTTGTGATTAGACTGTTCATGTTTTTTATTTCTTCTCCATTCAATCTCATATGGTTGTGTAATTTGAAGAATCTTTCCGCTTCCTCTAGGTTATTGAACTTGTTCGCATGTAGTTGTTCATAGTAACCTCATTATTTTCTGAATTTCTGCAGTGTCTGTTGTAACTCCTGTTTGATTTTTGATCCTATTTACTTGATCTTTCTCCCTAATTTTCTTAGTGAGCCTAGCCAGAGGTTTGTCTTTGGATTTCATTATCTTTTGGACTGTCTTTGTTCTATTTCATTTATTTCTGCTCTAATTATTATTTCCTTTCTTTTACTGGCTTTTGGTGGTGGTGTTCTCTTTCTCATTGCTTAAGATGGAAACAAGTTCATGTATCTGAGTTTTTCCTTGTTTCTTGATGTGGGCTTGTATTGTTATATACTTCCCTGGTAGTATCGCTTTTACTCTTTCCCTTAAGTTCTGGAAGGCTATGTCATTTTCATTTGTCTGGAGATATTATTATGGTTTTTATTTCCTGATTAACTCAATGCTTTTTTAGTGCTGTGTTGTTCAGCTTACAAATACTGGAGGTTTTCCTTGCTTTCTTTTTGTAGTTTATTTCTAGCTGGACACCGATATATTCAGAAAAGTTGCTTGGTATTATTTCAATCTTCATGAATTTGTTGATACCTGCCTTGCAACACAGTATATGTTCAGTTTTTCCGAATGTTCCATGTGCTTGATAAATATGTATATTCTATTTTTTGGGTGGAATTCAATGCCATATAAAATCTTTTAGTCCCTTATTGTCTAAATATTTGCTTAAAGCTGTCATTTCCTATATATTGTCTGTTTGAACTATGCATTGGTGAGAGATGGATTTTGAAGTTTCCTACCACAAATGTTGTTTTATCCATTCTCTTTT
This sequence comes from Uropsilus gracilis, assembly GCA_004024945.1. Taxonomy (NCBI): domain Eukaryota; kingdom Metazoa; phylum Chordata; class Mammalia; order Eulipotyphla; family Talpidae; genus Uropsilus; species Uropsilus gracilis. The sequence continues at coordinate 44,200 of PVHY01003951.1, forward strand.
TTTTTAATATTGATAGTAATTACCTGATATATTGTGTGCTTCTGTGCTTAAGGTATGCACTGATGAATTGTGTATTGTTGCCTTATCATTACATAGTGTCTATCTCTATCCTTTACTACTTTTTTTAACTGGAAATCTACTCTGTCTGACATAAGTATGGCTGTCCATGTCTTCTTTTGAGTCCCATTTGTTTATACAATTGCTTTTAAACCCATTATTATGAGTCTATATTTATCTTTGGAGTTAAAGTTCATTTCCTGGAAATAGCAGGAGACTGAGATTGGATTCCATTTCCTAATCCAACTAGATATTCAGTGTTCTTTAAGTGGAAAGTTCAGTCCATAGTCTACTTACATTTATAGTGATTAATAATATATGGAATTTTGTTGTTGCTATGTTGTCCTTAGTCTGTGTTTCAATTCATTTTCTTTTTTATCTGTTCTTTATATATGTTCCTTTCTTTGGTTTAGATATGAGAATGTCTTTGAATATATTTTGGAAGGGGGATCTAATGTTTACAAACTCCTTTAGTTTCATTTTTGCCTAAGCAGACTTTTATTTCTTTTCCCCTCATATATGAAGAAGAGCTTTTTAGGATAGTTTTCTTGGCAGGCTTTAGTATAAGTAACACATTTTATTCTCTCCATACACATAGTATTTCTTCAGAGGAGTGTGATGTTAATAATCTAGGTAATCTGCTTCTTCTCCCTTGCCAGCTTCAATATTCTTTCTTTATCTTGAAATTTTCACCACTATATGTTTGGTGTAGATATCATGGAGTTCTTTTAGAATGCTGAATTTGTGAAATTAGTTAGTCCCTTCTATAAGTTGGGGAAGTTTTCCTCCATTATTTTGTTAAATACTGTTTCTCTTCCTTTGTCTCCCCTGCAGTGATATACCCATTATTCTTATTTTGGCTTTCCTCATGCAATTGAATCATTAAGCCCTTTATTTTTACCTCTGTGTTTCTCCTTCCTTTTCTACCAAGATTCCATTCACATCTTCAAGTACACTGTTTTGTTTTAGCATTTGTTCTACTTCTACAACTTTTTAAATTTTTTTTCTTTTCCTCTCTTTTTATATCCTGAGTCTCCATTTTTGCTTAGAGTTTCAACTTTAGAATATAAAAATATTTGTGAGTAAAATAATTAGCTAAAACCTGATTACACATTTTATGATTTTATGTACATAGTACCTAGTAAATTCAAAACACAGCTTTTGGGGGCTTGGCAGTGACTGGGGTTAGGAGGCAATAGAGATGGAATAGGGGTACTAGAAAACTTTGGAGATCTTAGGTATGTTTATTATTGAGTATATGAAAAATAATCAGTACCTATAAATATCACTCATAAAATATGTACAATTTAAATATGTGCAACTTATTTCATGTTGATTATACATTTATAAAACTACTAAAAATTCTTCAAACTTGATGAGAAATATATGCATCCTTGATATTGCATAGTGTTAGTAAGATAACTACTAACTCATTAGTTCATTATCTAGCCACTGCTTTAACCATCCTATATTTCAAGTCCCTAATGCTTTTGTTACCAGATTATCTTATATTAGCATTATAGTTCAGCAGTTTGTTTTACCCCCATCACTGATATGAGATGTTAGAATTTCTTTTTGCTAAATGGAATTAGAAACCTATGAGTTCAACAACTTCAATGACCTCAGTAGTCTCATTCTACAGAGGCTTGGGTTTTGAACTAGTTCATTGAAAGGTACTTAATGCATTAAGCAAGACTTGGCCATAAGATTCTTGTCTTTGGGAGTCTTATTTGAGCTATTGGTCAATGTCAAGTAAGTTAGATATTTTGATTTTCCTCCTGAACAACAGATAGAGAACAAATAGAATGTACTGCCAAAGTGACAGAATTTTAAACTCAAGCAGATAATCAACTATTAGGAGAAAGAAAAAGCTAATAGGTGGCACTAAATTAAATATTTTACAGTAGAAATTATTTATATTTATTATTTAAAGGAGGTGTGTGTGTGGTAGGAACAGAAGAGTTTTGACATTTGGGCATTCAGTCCTTTTGCTCAAGCTAAAGGTTATAGGTGAAGATTTTTAAATCGTGATCAAACAGACTGTACAAAGGTGCAAAAGAAACACAATTCCTGCCAATAGCAGTGCCTGATAGTAAAATGTGCTATTTTCCCAAATGGCTCTCATCTATATTCTAGAGCTATGTATAATGTAGTGATTGTCATGATTTGCCCTTGTCTTCTCCAAAACAAATATTGGTACATCCAGGCTGAAGAGAATATTATCTGTTTTAGCCTTTTTTAAATAGTGTAATTTAAAATATGAACTTAGAATCTAGGTAAATGTTTTAGTACTTATTAAAGAAATAACACAATAAACAACATAGCACTTGTAAATAATTTTGTATACTTGTAATATCAAAAGTCATCTATAAGGTCTCCACATGCCAAATCAAGAATATAAGATAAACTATTCATTAAAAACTAGCTTTGTGGATTAGCTATTTTCTAATATTTTATCTTGGATTGAGATATTTAGAGGCAAACAAGACGTTCTTCCCACAAGTTATTTCACTAAAACTTTTATCTTGCTTTGTTTTTTCTCACAACAATGATTATTAAAGCCATCTGTATATGAGAAAATTGAATCACAGTGAGGTTAAGTAATTTGCACAAGGTCCGTCACCTAGTCAGTGGACGAGCTAAGATTCAGATTTGGTTCTCTTTGGTTCTATGCTTTTTTTATATTTTCCAGCTGCAGTGACCATTATAGGTGGCAGAGTGGCCATTATAATAGTTCTCTTAATATTGGGGAATTTTGTTACATTCTTTCTACCCTTATTAGATATAATAGTATATGTGAGAAAAATTTAGTTGCATCTTTTTCATATTTTATCCTAGTTCTTACTCTCCTGAGATACTTGACTAATGCACCCTTTGCCAGTCATCATAGCTTAGATGATTTAGCATAAAACTCCTTATGGTTTTATCTTGACTCAGTCCTATTTTTCCTTTGCTGATTGAACATGTTTTAAAAGTAAATGAAACTATCCATCACTTTCCTTTTCCTTTTAAGCAGATGTACCATGGTTTTAAAAATTAACTGACAGCCTAGGCAGTCCCCCTGTTTTCTAGAATGTCTGAGTGTCCAAGCTTAGTGGTACCCTCAGCCATCTGGAGACAATCTCCTGCTCCCCAGTTGGCTGCCTGTCTCCTCACCAGCATCTTTGCTGCAAACCTGCTGTCCATATGGGGAAGCATATTGGTTTGAAAAAAACATTTTTTACAACATTCCATAGGAAGAATACAGGTTTTTAACCCACCTCCATCCATATGCACTTCCTTCTCTTAGAAACATTGGTTTGTTATCCTAAAGAAATAGATTTCTTTACTTTTAGGTTTTTTTAATTTGTGTTACCAAATAAAAAGAGTTAAAAATTGTAAAACGTTCATCTGACATTAACTTTGACATTCATGATTTTTTAATTATAAATTTCAAAAAGAATCTAATTTTTAAAATATATGGGGAAATAAAGGAATTATTTTTCTTTGTTTCAAGACTTACTCTCAGTCTAGTGAATATTTGAGATAATGAAAAATAATGGGTTTTAGAACCATTGCTTCTATAGGCTATTGATATTTCATATATCTTTCAACGTCCTATACATACAATCCATACACTACTGTAAGTTAAGCTATAATCTCTGTTATTATGTGCACCTGAATAAATGATGATATTGCTAGCTGTCACACACAGTTATAATATACTGTGCTTACTTTTTATTAATTTTCATTTTTAGCTGACATTTTTATTTTAAAAAAACTGTATAACTCATTCTGTTACCAGCCACAAGAAATTTCATTAATTCTCCATTTGCTGCAGCAGGCTGAGTCATTAGATTTGGCGTATAAATCTTAACAATTTCTCCTTCTAGCAATGTCTAAATATCCTAAAAATAGCTGCTTAGACAAATGATTTTTAAAGCAGGAAGACCGTGTGTGTTTGTAAAAGTAGGAAATGATCTTTAAGTGATTGATGAGATAGTTTATTATGACTTTTATGCTAGTCAAGATTCAAAGAGGGGATCATGCACCTCAGGGTCTGCCTAAAAATAGATTTGAATATACTTAGAGGCAAATACTGTGGGAGAGTAGTCCTTAGAATGATTTTTATTTATTTTTTAAATATAGTATTTTCAAGCCAGTTCCTTCTTCATAATACCTTAATTTCCCTAGTCATTGAGTTTTGAAAGCTAAAGAAAATCTCTGCACCCCCCCTCTCTGTCATGTAGATATGATATCCATATTTGGATATTAGATTTTATGGAATAGTCACTCCTTTATCACTTTGCCCATGATAATTTTGATCCTTTTTTTTTAATCTGTGCCATATACCATTTGATTGCTTTCTCATTTCATCATATAGCATACATTTATCCTATAGTATAAATGTCACAACTCTTGTTATACCCTGGACCTGGATCTGAGATTTAGCTAGTCTCATTGCGGGCCTTCTCTCTTCTCAAAAGAGAAAGGAGTTTTCAGGGTCAGGGAGATATGTCCATTGGGAGCTTCCACATCTGTGTTTTAGGAAACTAAGTATCCTAATGTTCTGGTTCATTTAGGGCCCTTTAGGGCTCTTCTCTGAATCTTCTCTTGTAAATCACATTAGCCATGTACACTGTAGGGTCAAGACTGGCTGTGTCAGAATTGAGGCCTGTGAGCCCATAACAGATATTCCGTAGGCATTTCCTTTGGTAAAATAAAGCTCAAGCTCAAGGTTTTACTCCCTTCTTGTACCCAATGACAGATAATACTAATTGATGTCCCAATCTCAGATCCCCTACTCTCAATTAGAATAACCCTTTAGGGCCATCCATCTCCACAGCTTCTGGGAGAATCAGGAGGCATGTTTTGGAATTGCTTCATAATTAATTGTATTCCTTTGCTCAGTCCTATTTCCTTTGCTCCCAACAGACTTTATTCCTCCCTCCTATACACAACAATAAAACACCTATGAAAAAAAAATTGAGCATCTCAGGTACCATTTCTCATAAAATCCAGCCTACAATATGTAACTTGCATTTCAATTAATGTGGAATGTGTATTGGTTAGGAACTTGTCAGTGTGTGTTATAAAAACATTTAATACCAAGCCCAGATATATGTGGAATGAATTTCTGATCTGATTGTTTTGTTCTGTCATCTTTAGCCAGCTACTGAAGGTCCTCTGTCAATTTCATTATCTTTGAATTATAATAGGTGCTTATCATAAAGGGTTGATGTGAATGTTAAATATGTAAGTCAGCTAACATGTTATTTGGTGCTTTGCAAACAGGTCTTGTGAAACAATTAGGTTTTGCACATCTCTTTCTTCCTCACACTGCATAAAAAGTCAAATGTGTCCCCTCTATCAAGGAGGGAATTTTGTACCACTTATTCAGGTCACTTTATCAACTTTTACCATAGGCTATGCAGTCTAGGCATTTGGGAAACATCAATGAACAAGCACAATCTCTTCCTTTGTGAAGCTTATGTTATGATAGGAGGTGAGGAGAGATGTTAAAAGTGAGGGTACTGAATACAATGTAGCAGAGTAAGGGAGACAGGGTGGTAGAATGCAATTTTAAGTATGGTAATCTACTAAGTACTCAGTGGGAAAGTGGTATTTAAACAGAGATTTTAAGGAGATCACAAATATCTGACACAGGTATCAGAGAGAAGACTGTGCTATTTATTGAAAATAGTGTTTCACCAAACTACATGATGCTGAATATTATTTCTCATCTCTGAGCTTTGGCAGAAGCTGCCATTTCAGTCTTCTCATGTACATATTCCTCCTCAGCATATAAATGATAAGCCTCCAGCTCTATGGGGGAAAAAGAGTTTAACACTCCAGCTCTGGTGGTTATCAATTTTTGTGGTATAAATATTCCCAATATGTTACAGTTATCATACAAAGACCCTGAATGTGGGCTTGGAAAGAGATAAGCAAACTTAGATTTCAGTTAGTCTGATGTGGCTCCAGAAGATACTACCTATTTGAAATGTTCTTTAGCATAAAATGCCCCTTCACATTAAACCCAATGCTATCCTTTCCTGCCCTCTGCCTTCTTACCTCTAAATGAGTCATTTTCATGTTCTGTATGCCTATTTAGCAAAAGAATGTAAATATTTGTAGGCCTTTACCATTTTTGTATTTGTGGTGCTTAAAGGCATATAGAGTATATTTTTTAAATCACAGTACAATAGATTATATTACCTTGTTCTTTCAAAAACTTTCCACATTTGATGATATTAAACAATTGATTATTTCAGAGTAATGCTATTGTGGTTTTGAATACAGCTTTAACTCTTAAGACATGTTTGCAAATAAAATATATGGATATTTGCAAACAAAATATATGGATTCTAGGTTTGCTTTAGAGTAACTCATTACTGTGGCAGGTGGGGTGATATAATTGAGAAAAGTTGTCTAAAGGGTGATCATCGTTTTCATTCATTCTTATATTCCTCTACCTATAGGATTGAAAAGTTCCACAATAAAACATAAGTAATTTATTTTAATTAATGATTTGTGACCATTTACCACAAATTGACTTGAATTTGTTGGGGAATCATTATAGAAAACTTCATTGAAAATGGGGGCTTCACTTCAACAGTTGATTCTTCAAATCATTTTTATTCACTAACCCGTAATATAATTATTTTAAAGTGCGTTTACTGCTGGGTGTGGTGGCACGCACCTGTAGTCCAAGCTCCTTGGGAGGCAAAGACAGGAGCATCACTTGAACACAGGAGTTCTGGTCAGTACAGCACTCTGCTCTACTGATCAAGTATCCACACTAAGTTTGGCATCAATATGGTGACCTCCTGGGAGCAGGGGACCACCAGGTTGCCTACGGAGGGGTGAACTGGCCCAGTTTGGAAACAGAGCCTGTTAAAGTGTATTTACTTTTTATCACTAAATGCTCAAAAAAAAATGCATGCACATAAAATCATGTGATCCAGAAAACTTGAAGCAGGCTCAGATAATAATATTTTGTGAAATACTTCTTGGTTTACAGAGTGCTAGTGAAGTTTCCTTTCATATTTTCACATTAAAATGCCTTTTATTTAAAAATGATTAGTCAGGAAATTGTTCATGTAAAATTGTCACTTTCAGTTATTTACAAAAGTGGTTCTCTGACAGACTCAAGGGAAAGATTTATGAGAGGCAAATATAAAACAAAAGCTGTTTTATTCGCTGGCTGCACATACCTACCCAGAGTGTTTTTCCTAAAGAGTCTAGAATGGATGTGAAATTGCCTGAGAAATTAGATGTAGATTTATTTTGTGTTAAAACTGAGTGAAAGGAATATGTTCCAGTCTAGCAATATTAGTAAATACTACCACAAGAATAAGGAAGCAAAGCGTGTCTACAGGGGTTGGAAAATCAGTGGCATTAAAACAATGGTCTTTTGTTGCTTATTCTCTTCTGTCTGAACTGAATTTTAAAAAGCCATTTTACATTTGAGAACCATGTTTACATAAATACATAATAATGAAATCCCATTTGATACTGATGGACTGTAAAGAACCTCCCTAAAAGAATATAGATAGGGCTTTGTTTAGAGAATTTCTATAAGAAAAATAGCTGGTTTAATATGAGTTCATGAAACAGTCTAACTTTGTAAGGGTTCACTAGAAAATGATTAGTAGTATATTTGAGTACTTGATAGACTCTGCTTTTTAAAATGGAGCAAAAAAAGTTTTCTTTCTACAATAGTATTTGTGATAATGTACTTCATTATAAAATACAATGTGCCTAATATCTACTCAACTAAGATGATTTTATGACAGGAAATGGGAAATTTTGCAGCATCAAATTCTATTACCTCTATTCATTCACTTACAATAATAGTACCTGATTCTATTCCTATCATCCTAATATAATTTATGTAAATGTGTTTGTATATAATATATATAACATTTCTGAACTATTTGAGAATAAGTTGAATATATCATGCCCTTTTACTCCTCACACCTCCATGTATACTTTTAAGAACAAAGATATATTTTTATGTTTTCAGTGTACAATTATCAAAAATTCAAGAAATTCAACCTTTAAAGTGCATCTAATCATCAATCTTTAATTCAATTTTGCAAATTATCACAACATTGTTCTCTTTAAAACTTTTCCCTCCAATTTGGGATCATATCCTATAGTCTTATTAAATGTCTTTGGCTGTATTTAATCTGAAACTACTCCTCTACTTTCCAATATGTGTTATCACACTGCTATTTCTTGACCACTTCAGACCAGTTGTTGTAGAGACTGTCACTCATTTTGGGTTTGTCTGATATTTCTTTACAACCAGATTCATTAGCTGTATACCTAACCAAATTTTTATGCAAATAAGATTGTGTCCTCAGAGTTTCACTTGCATTGAAAGACACAACATCTGTCTCTCTCTGGTGGTGTTAATTTAGAACATCCAGTTAGATCACTGTTAATATTTCCCCTGTATAGTAAAAACTGATTCCCCGGCCCCTGTTATCTATCTATAGGGAGACTCTTTCAGACATGAAGACATCCTGCTATGCATCAATTATCCTCTCTAGATACAGCATCCATTTGATGTTTACTTTGAGAAAAAAAATCTTTGTAATATTAACATTTAAATGGTGATTTTTCCAACTCAACTTCTCTATCACAAGAATGTCTTGCTTCTAATTATTATCAGTATGTACTTATGAGTTACTATTTTATTCAGTAAGTCATCTGTTACTTGGTTTTTAAATTGTCCCAGATCTGGTTAGGGGAGAAATATATATAACTAGGTCCCTGTCTCTTTTGAGCCCTATCATTTTTTTCTTTTTCCCCAGAAGCTCTGGAGTGGAACTGCTTTACTTTCTGGCTCACTAATAAGTTCCAGCTTCAAATTGTACATTCTATGCCCCAGTTTGGAATAATTTTTCTTCATATTTTTTTCTTTTAGTAAGCATGAAAAAAGAAATTTAAAGACCAAGATATTTATGCTAGTCATGGTTATGATTTTTTTTTAATTTCCTTTTTTTCTGCCATCAGATCAAATGAGGAAGTTAGGAAGTAGGTACAGGTCACCAGTTAAAAACAGGGTCACCCAAGCCTCAGGTCCATTTAGTAAGCATGAAAAAAGAAATTTAAAGACCAAGATATTTATGCTAGTCATGGTTATGATTTTTTTTTAATTTCCTTTTTTTCTGCCATCAGATCAAATGAGGAAGTTAGGAAGTAGGTACAGGTCACCAGTTAAAAACAGGGTCACCCAAGCCTCAGGTCCATTTATCAAGCTGAACAGTCACTGGGAACCAGAGGGTAGCCCCCCCCCCCAAACCCAGGTGTCTCAACCCTATTTATCAAAACAAATGGGGAAAACTTGGTGGGAGTCAGCATGCCCCCAATCCCGATTAAAAATGAAATTCTCAGAACACCAACTCAATAACACAGTGCTAATGCAGTAGCCAAAGCCATTTTCAGGAAGGCAGGTCAGGTAACTTGGAGAATTCAGTGGGCCTCAATAACCTAAGAGATCTCATAAGTACCAACTGATCAGTGAGAGACATATGCAGACACCCAAGAATTGAACACCCACTCCTTCCCCACAATACTATAGGAACTCTTGCTTTGTCACAAATCTGCTGCTACATATTTGGCACCCCTCTCTACTCAAAGATTTCCTGACATTCCTCTAGTTTATCAATAAATGTCTTGCTTTCTGTTACTGTGATTTTGACATTGAATTCTTTCCTCACTGAAGATAAGAAATGGGGCGGGGAGGGGGGATATTTCAGGACCCCTCAGAACTTTGATACCAAATTTGAAACACCTAGTGCTCATACCCAATTGCTCTCTCCCCCATACCCTCACCCTGATTCCCTCTGGTTAACATTATCATTTTTTTGTTGTTGTTGAGTTCAAGTTTTATACCTTTGATTTGTTGTAAAATCTTTGCATATTTCTATTCCATAGATAAATAAAATAATCCAATATTTATCTTTTACTTTTTGCTTATTTTATTCAACATAGTCACCTGGGGGTTCATTCATTTTGTTCCAAATTCCACTATTTCATCTTCCTTCATAGCTGTGTAATAGTCCATTGAGTATGTTCCATAATTTCTCTAGCCATTCATCTATTAAAGAACATTTATGTTGGTTCTATGTCATGGTAATTGTGAACCACATTACTGTGTATCATAGTCATATATAAGACTCCTTAAATCTTGGGTCAAAAGGAAGAAAAGATATTTCTAGGTTTTAGAAAAAATTATCCATGTTTACTTGCAGGATTTATGTAGTCTAACATTTTATGATTCTAAGGTTCAAAAGTAAATAATGCAATTTAAGATACATTAGAATAAAGCTCCACTCACACCAGTAAATTGCAGCTGGTGACTAAATGATCTAGAATGATCTTGACTAGTCTCAGGTTTCCTTCACTTACTAAGGCATCTGACAAACTGTGAGTTATAATAAAGCTTTCTCTTATTTCACTTCCTTTTCTGAACAGAAAAAGAGAACTGTTATCCTTTCCCAATTTTAAGGAGACAAAGTTGAAAAATATTTCACTGAGGAAAATACAGTATATACATGAAAATTCTTTGAAACACGGACCAGTCACCCCCCCCCCTTTTTCTCCTCAAAGTCTAATAAACTTAAAAAATTCAGTGATGATTTTCAAACTCATACATATCTTCTCCATAATTAGTGAATGTCAGTAATTGTAACACAGTTGCTCTACCCTATGTCTGTGTCTATCTGTGACCAGGGCATTTGAATTAGCACATACGTACGTATAGATATGTCTTTATTTTTCAGGTTGCAAAAAATGAATAATACTATATTTTTATGTTTTTTTTTCTTAGCTAGGAAAATTTGGGAAGTTGTTCACATTGACAAAAATCTTTTCCTTTTAAAACTAAATTATATGCATTATGTGTATCTAAATTTTTGTATATACATTTAAATTTATGTAATATATAATATTTGATTTTTCCCCGTTGGATATTTATTTTGTTTTTCTGTATGAATGTAAAAATTGATGCCCATTCATATTCAAATACTCCATTGTATACCTTCCAAAACCTAAGATGTTCTTGTACATTGAACCTCCCTATCAGATGTAAAAAGCTGGTGTGCAGCGAAAGAGGAAGAAAAATGAGAGAGATTGACTCAGCCGAAGAGGCTGGGACCAGTGGAACTACGCACCATCTAGCCAGGTTATTACAACTCACAAGTCTATTTATAGGGTGAAAAGAAGAGTTTACATCTAGTCAAACAAGGAGAATAAGTGGCTTGGGCAGGTGAAACATTAGTTCCTGTGGGATATCTGGGGGCAGGGGTTCACTTATTAACTTGCTGTTACCTCTTAAGGAATGTCACTTAGGATTCGTATTGGAGGAATGGGGGACACTGCTGCCCACTGGAGGTCAATCATGCCATTCCATCTTCAGTATTCCGAAGACAGAAAAGAGTGAAATGAAGTTTTCTTCATTCCCAGCATGAGTCTTGGCCAGTCTCAGCATGCACCTTCTAACAATCAGGAAATCAGCTTTGATACCATACTGCCATTCAGCCTATAGAATCTATATAAATTTTATCAACTACACAAACAACATCTTTTTCTCTTCTGGCTCTAGGCAGGACCATGCATTCTGTTTGTTGTTATATTTTTTCATTTTCCATCTCTTGGGCCCTTCATAGTAATTTGGTTGATCTATGACCAGACTCATGTGTTGAGTTGACTGGAATATGATAGCAACACTTGACTCTCTTTATATCATAGCAGGCAACACTCAAAGTTGATGACCAAATGGTGATGTTAACTTTGCTCACCTGGTCATCCCATGTTTCTCCACTATAAAGTCACCATTTCTCCCTAGCATTTGGTATGAAGAGATCCCAACACTCCACTAACATTCTCCTTTATCTCTGCAAATCTCTAACAGTGATCTTAGCATTCACATTCATTGCTCTATTGTCTCAATGGTGGTTACATATTTACATCATCATTTTTTGAATCATTGACATTATAAGGCAAATTTTTCTTCTCCCTATTTAATTTTTTATATCATTGTGAAATTAGAAATTCCTATATTTTTCTATGATTGTGTTTTGATACACTGATTTGGTTACAATACCCGTATTGTCCTAAGCTGTCTAATAGCAATCACTTAGCTATAGATCCTTATCCTTCCATTTTGCAGAAATTTTAAAAATTTTAAGCTTAAAGTACAGATTTTAAACTTCCCATACTCTAGTGCTGATGTACTAGGCATGCAGATTTCTTTTAATGAAGGATTAAAGATGGCATTGAAGATCTTGGGTGTTAAATATGCTCATTGCTACTGGGCTCCTATTGCTTCCACGCCCTCTGATGAAACAGAACTAGGTAGGTAGGTATATGTGTATGTATTTGTGTGTGTGTGTGTGTGTGTATACACTAACATGCTGTGCTTACACACAGATACACACAAAATACTAATATTGTATACATCCTTATCATGAACCTCCTTTTCTCTTTGCTGTATCCTTTTCCCTTTTGCTTGTCAAGTGCCCCTTAGTCACCAAGCTTTTGTGCATATTGTCTCTTTTACCCTGTTTTCCCTCTCACTCCTATTCCTCTGTGAGACCTAAATATGACTTTGCATAGTTTGTGTCTATTGTTTCTTATGATATCTGTTCATCTGCCAGTTTCTTTGACAGTACTTTCCCAAAAACTTATAGGGAAAAATTTTAAGTTCAGATACTCTATTGCATAATTTCATAGTCTTGACAATTCTTTAAAAACCTGATTATCCATATACTGTTAAATTCATTCTTTCATTTAGTTATTTGTATTGTGTTTTTCTTTTTAAATCAGTCTGTATTCTCTCTGATCCATGCATTGCAATTTGTGTTGGTTTTAATTTTTTTGTTTGTTTATTTGCTTGCTTTTGGTTAGCTTAGTTGTGACTGCAGAATCTGGCACAATAGCTGGATGCTGTAATTTATCAACCAGTCTCCATTTAGTGAGTCAATGAAAAAGAAAATGTGCTTAGGTGTGTGGTTAATTAACAAAAGCTTTCTATTCAGACCACTGTAAGCTCTGTAACTTTGGAGAAATTGATCTTCTTACCTATGTTTTAGTTTTCTTAGATTTTAAATGAAAATAAAAATTACCTACCTAGTATAATTGTAAAGATTAAGAGAGGTAACTGTTATAAAATGCTTGTTCAGTACCAGACACACAGGGAATCCCCAGAAATGGTGATAGATATTATTCCATTATTAGTGTATTTACCAAAAGAATAGTTTTATTCAAAACCCTAATAAAATGTCACCTCTAGCCATTTCTACTGCATTTAGTATTTGTTTCTGATGGATGGCATCTTAGACAAGATTTCATGCTAGAGATTGTATTCTTTCTAAATAACTCTTAAACCAAAGTTTACTCTAATACATGCCAGAAAGATTTGTTCTGTAGTATATGAATAAATAATCAGATTGTTGAGGTTGCATCTGAATCATAAAAACAAATAAAACAAACCAAGGCATTAAAGTAAGCATTTTTTAAAGCACTTTCCTCAAAAATGATGTGAAATTTTTGATGGACCCAGTTTACAAATATATATATATATATTTTCCCCACATTTTTTGAATGATAACGAATTTTTCTGTTTAGAAAAGAAACTCATATTTAAAAAAATATTAAGAAGTCATATATTTTCATTTTTTTAAAAAAAATCTACTTTCATTTTTATTGTATGTTTTCATAAATATATTTTTTAATTGTGATATTAGGGTCACCTCATCAAATATCACCACCATTGTGTATCTACCACCAAATCACCCATAGTCCACCACATAGTCCATTGTACTTCTTTTTCTAAAGGACATATAAAATCTTTGTACATATTGCCAAGCTGCTTCCTATATTTCCTTCTAGATTATTTGTGAAAAATCACAAAATAATATTTTTTTAATTTTGAGTCTTTAATTTTCTAATCTAATATAGTATAGATAATCTAATATAATTATAAAATATCTACCAAACAGGAGTTCTAAAATTTGTATGATTTTCTAAATGATAACTAGTTGGCAAAAATATAATTTGTTAGCTAGGTTAAATTTTCTTTGATAAATCAGTAACTTTTTAATTGTATATACTGTTTTGCATATACTCCAGTCTGCTTATGAAATGTCAATTTCTATTATATACATTCTATTCTCAAATGATATCTAAAATCATAAAAGATATTTCTATATAATAGAAAGGGGAAGGTTCTATATAAAATATGTACCTATATATTCAAAGTGATCCATAGAAACAAAAAATGGCATGGCCCAGAAATAATATCCTACCAAAAGATAAACAAAGGTCATGTATGGATCTGTAAATTATGTGATTTTTTTTCTGCAGACACATTTCAATATTTTGTAAATGTTTTATAATGAACACATATTACTAATATAATCAGAAAATATTTAAGTATTTTAAATCTGTCTTTTTAAAGTCTGTTAAATTAGTAGAAAACTAAAATTATATGAGAAACCTAATCATTTCAGTAATTAGATTCAGAACATGTTATTCTGAGAATTATGAGTTCTTAGAGGAACTGAATAAGCGTATTCTTAAAAATAAATAGGCTTTACTTCTGTGAATAAAGTGAATATTAGCAATTAGCAACCAACATAAACAGCAGAAGTGTGATAACTAAATTTTATAATTGTTACTATTTATTCTGTTTTTTTAAAATGTTGTCTTAGAAAACTAAAACTCAATGGATGAATAAACAAAATTCCTCTGAGTTACAAGATCAGCTAGTAAAATCAGAGCATCTAAGTTGCATCAAATTCAAACCTTTACTGTTATTGTTGTTGTTATAGTTTTGCTTCCAAATAGTCATTCTATTTTATAAAATAATAGTTTCATAATGATAGAAAGATCTTAAATATATATATATATATAAAATGAGCCCTCAATTTCTCAATCAATTAACTAAGGTACAGTAATAAGGGAGGTGAGACTAGCCTGTATTGTAGTTTTGTGTCAGTATTTGAAATACCAATATGAATGCATGTAGAGATAATTGGATGGATGCAGAATTGGATATATGGATTCACATACCTACACTTATTGTACTGTTCTGTACTTTGAGGCATATAGAAGTAGTGCTATCCTACAGCAACAAGCATATCTAGTGCTTTGAACTTAGTTTCAAAATATCATTCCCTGATAAAAGAAACCAGAGCTCCCCGAAGGAATGACTGATTCTATAGGTAGAGTAGACTTGCTCAGATACAACATAATTCTAGAGCTTTTGATGTCCCCTAAAGTAGGAGAATGCCATATACAAATACATGACTTATGAATGGATAGGTAGGACACATATTCTTGGAATAAATTGGTATAAAAGGAACATACTTCAACATAATAAATGTTATATATTACAAACCCACAGCAAATATCATCCTCAACAGGGAAAAACTGAAATCACTTCAATTAAGATCTGGAACCAGGTAAAAAATGCCCATTTTCTCCACTCCTTTTCAACATAGTTCTGGAAGTCCTAGCTAGGGCAATAAGACAAGATAAAGACCTAAAAGGAATCCATATAGGGAAAGAAAAAATAAAGTTATTGTTACATGTGGGTGATAGGATATTCTATGTAGAGAATCCCCCCCAAAAATAGGCTGAAAAGCTAATTGAAATAATAAATCAATTCAGTAAGGTAGCTGGATACAAATTCAACACACAAAAATCAATAGCATTCCTATATGCAAAAAGTCAATTAGAAGAAGAAATTTTTAAAAAACCACCCCATTTACCATTGCACCAAAGAAAATTAAATATTTGGGAAAAAACCTAACAAAAGAAGTAGAAGACCTATACAAAGAAAACTATAAAATGTTCTTAAAAGAAAAAGAAGAAAGAAGAGTTAAAAAATGGAAAGACATTCCCTGTTCATGGATTGGAAGAATCAACATTATCAAAATGGGCACATTATCAAAGGTAATCTACAGATTCAATGCAATTCCAATAAAGATGTCAATGACGTATTTTAAAGAGTACACATATTCTTTAAAGAATAACTTTTATTTATACCTTTAGAGAAAAAAAAGAAAATATGAATGCATCATTAAATCACAAATACACTAAAGGTATTTAAGATTAGTACATGAAACTTTGAAGGGAATATCATAGTATTTTCTAGCCTAAATTTGTCTTTCTCACAATATTAATTTGGGGTACTGTAAACATGTTTATATAAATTTATTCTAAATTCTGTAGGTAATCATTGCTTGCCCTGCTGTTTTGCACTAATGTGCTTTACTAAAGAAGGTTACCTGTTTCAGGGTTTAATTGGCTCATATAGAAGCATAGTAAGTGGTAAACTGGCCACGGTGGTGATGCTTTTAAGTGACAGCTTATGGAGTTGCAGTGGAGTCTGGCGATCGCGATTTGAGTCCCCCCTGGGGCAACACAGTGAGACCTAGTCCAAAAAATTAGCTAGGTGTCGTGATGCGTGCCTGTAATCCTAGTAACCTGGGAAGCTGAGGCTGAGATTGCTTGCGTCTGTGGTACCACGGCAACATGATCCTGCGGTTCCATGGGCAAAAATAGCGAGACCTAGTCTAAAAAAAAAAAAAAAAAAAAAATCAGTATACTCAGGCTCTCCAAGGTTACAATTACTCAGTGTGTGAGTTCTGCTGGGCTCTTATCTGGAGTCTCTGGGGAAGAATTTACTCAAAGAGCAGTAAGCTTATCAGTAGAACTCAGTTCACTGACATTGTAAACCTGAGGTACCTATATCCTGATTAAATTGCATCTACCTTTTTATGCCAGTAAAGGTCCCTCTTTTCTTGTTTAGAATCTCTCTACCTTCTGTTACCAATTGGAGAAAACTTTTATTTATTTTTATATATATTTTAAGGGGGTTGTATAATTAGGTCAGGGCACATGCTTTAAAATTAATGATGCTAATCTATTCGGTGGAGGGGATACACTGCATCGTAGTCTCAAACAAGGGAGAATATATCGAGGAAGATATTTTAGAAATTCTGCTGAACATAGTGCATCATGTTTAGTGGTTACGATGGCGTCTCTTAACTAATTTTTGTTCCTACTACGCAGCAACATTTTTAAATGGAGATAACATTGTCTTCTCAGAATAATACGATCTTAGGTACATAATGTGACTCATATTGTTGATGTTCATAGTGAGATAAAGTCTCTGGTTGTGTCAGATCTGCTCTTATTTTATAGACATTTAAACTTGAGAAAACTGTATCAAAACAAAAGTGTTCCAGACAGACAAGATGCTTAGCACTTTTCATTGTGAAATGAAATTATGTATCTCAGTGGTGATAGGAGAGGAGTAAAGGGAGAAACCTTAATGCACATTGATGAGATTCTGATAGTCTGCCTGCCATGTAGCAGTTCCCAATGTGCAGTAACAAAAAGCTGATCAGATATTTCCTGTTCAGTATCACTTTTCCATTAAGGGATACTAGGTCTGATTTGATGTGCTGTATTGCTACCTCCGCCTTGCAGAGCTACTAGCAGTTGCCCTTGTGATTGTAAATTAACCTGAATTAGAGAGTATGAATGCTTAGGATTTCACTTGATGCTCCTATATTAAACATACTTGTTTTCATTGCTCTTCAGATCTAATTGGCAGGTTGATCACTCTTTTTTGAGCATGATTCAACTAAGGTCTGACAAAGAATGTATGTCTTATGTGAGATGATCCCATATGAAACTTTTAGATTTATTCCTGACTTTTGGCATGGTAAAAGGATAATACACACATTAAATTTTGCTTAAAGTAATGAAAGATATTCTTACATTTGTTCTATTTAAGATAGATTTGCTGAGTAGTAAATTTGAAGTACAGGCTAAAACCAGAATTTTCATGTGATATTCCTCAGGAAAGGTCATTTAAAAAAAAATCATTTTGATAGTTTCATTCTTTGTGATATCAAAGCTTCTAATATTCTTACTTTAGTATTCCATGTCTGATTATATTACTTAATAAAACCTCTGTCCTTAGGCAGAGACTTCTACTATTGAGAACTTTTTCAGACAAGCACTTTCATTGATTCTGATCTATGTTGTATTCTTTCAGAAGTAATAAAGGGATAGAAAATATAAAGATTCCCTTATGAAATAAACTACAATTAAAATTCAGATGTGAAAAAATCTTTGTTTTTATTTAATGCTTTAAATTATATAAACAAAATGAACTTGAGATATATGTTCCTAGGTTTGTTTCGGTTTTTTTTTTTTTTTTTTTGCCACTGGAAATATTGTTTGAAACTCCCCTAAAACTGGAATGTTGAGTTACTTTTGTAGGTAACACAATTGAAATGATAGTTTACATGGCTTTCTCATTTGGATTCCCTGCAAAATCCTTTGTGAATTAATAACGCGAAGTGGTCTTAGATATAATTCAAAGAGGATTCCAAAATTGAAGACTCTGGAGTTCTGATTTTGAATCACAATTACAAGTGGTGTGAGTGCAAATAAATAAGCTAACTTGCTTTGTAATTTGGAAAGTGAGAATATGATTGTAGTGCCTTTGGGGCATGAGTGTCCCTGAAGACCTATGATGTGTATTACTATTCAGTTTCCTGACACTGATTTGATTTTTATCAGAAAAATATAAAAATACTCTTAGACTATTAAGAAGTAAAGATTATATTATAGGAAAATTTTTGAGATATGACATTTACATTAATCTTTAAGTCATTCTAATAGAAAGAAAAATATTTCTGAAAATTTTCTTAAAAGAATTGGTCTGAATAACTGTCATCCTCTTTTTTTTTTCTTTTTTTGCCAGAGAAAATCATTCAAAACTGAAATAAGTTTGATCTAGCTCTTACTACTTAAAGATGTTAAGTGTTCTGGTATTAATGTTTCATGTAAAAGCAGTTGTTTGGAACAGACACAGGTAAAAGGAAAGAAAAATCAGTGTGAACTGAATCTCAAAAATAAAATGCAGTCCTAAATATGAAGCCCTTATAGGAAAGGAATTTACTTTTATCTTTAAAATAAACAATGTAAAAATATATATGTATAATGAAATAAAAAATTAAAAATAGAATAGGAATTAAAACTCTTTATATAGAAAAATAGATAAATAAAACAAAATAACATCTAACCATGCATCCTATAAATGAGTGCCTGAGTCAAAGCAAAATGTATTAATTCCTACCTTGTTCAGATTGTTCTGGCAAATAACTTTTTTTTGTTTTGAATTATGCAAATAATTATCTCTGCTTATTACTTCCATTTATTAGTGTAGGTGTTCCCTTAGTTTAGAACATCACATATATAGGGCATTTTAGAACCATCCTAAGAAACCCAACTGCTAGATACCATTTGAGGTTTTCTAATGCAGTGGAAGTTAATTTTTGATTGTTTTAAACTCTCAGCACCACAGAATCTTTCATGAAAAATGCCCACATACAGAAGATGATGCATGCAACGTGGGGGTTCGCAAACATTCCAAAACCTGCCAGTGAAAGCAAGTTTAAGAAACCCTGCAGTCTCAGAAATAAACTTGCTGCTATCACTCAGCCAAATTGAAGTGCACATAAAATTTTGAAGAAGAATATGGGAAAGTATTTTCTTAGAGGTCTGGTTTTTAAATATAAAATTGATAAATGGCATATGTGTTTTGAAGATGTTTCAAATGTTCTTATAGTTTCACTGATTAATAAAAATGTACTAAATAAATGAAAAGTCTGAAACTTCATCTAGATTTCTAAATTTCATTTAAATTTAAAACAAGATTCACATTCCTGGTTGTAGTTCATGCATCATTTCTGCCCCACATTTGTTAATAACATCATTTATATTTTGTTCTCAACTGCTATGCTGTTTTTACTTTGATATTTTTCTTTTTTAAATTTAATTGCTAAACATTAATAAAATTCCATTCTCTTTCTGTTACTTACACACATGTGTACAACTTTTTTTTTTTTAAAATAACTGTGTGACTTCATTTTATTTGTATAACAAGTACTTAGATACTTGAGGGAAGAAACCATAGCAAACTTCTTCATGTTCATTGCATTTGAATTGGAATGTGGTTTTGTAGGGTTCAAACTCTGAGTCTGTTTCACACATAATTACACCCAATACCCAAAGCTGCTGATTTCTGCCAAGTTGACTCTAGCTTTCATTTTATTATCTCCTTACTTTAAAGTGTCATTGCAGATCTTATATATTCTCTTCACACCCTCCCTCTACTCCTCCCCCCCATGGTCCCAACTAGACCTCCTTTGCTGTTTCTTAAACACACTACCTTTAGGCCTTGGTTGTAGTTTCCTCTTCTTGGGCTTCCTCTATCTGTTTGACTAAATTCTTCACCTTGAAGTCTTTGCTCCAATTCCACCCTCCAAATGATACCTAACCTGACAACATATTTAATTTCACCTCTGCTCCCACACACCTACTCACCTATTTCAAATCCTTTTTCGTTTGTTATATGTTTCCTTAGTCTTTACTACTTTTTCATAGATTACATGCCTAATTGTTTACTGTCAACCCCTAACCATGGTATCCTCAACCACCAAACACAATGGAAGAGAATATATAAGACATGGGGATAAAGGCAGAGAACTGCTTTTCTTTTGTTCATTGATAGATCTTAAATTTCTGTATCAGTTCCTAACAGTAGGCACTTAATGCTTTAAAATTAATGTTTTAAATTGTATATTCAGCATGAGACTATTGCTGGATGCAGATATGAAATACAGAGCTCTGTCATCTTAAGGAATTTGCAGACTAGAAGGGGACAATAGGCAACTAAATGAGACCAGTTGTTATAACATCATCTGTGGTACCTTAGGAATATAATGTTCAGCAAAACCCAGCTTAAGATGCTCAGGAGGTGAATTAGTGATAAGATTTGCTATAAATGTATCTTCTGCCTAGTAATATGTTAGCATTTCTTTGAGGGTGGAACCATAGCTGGGAGTGAATAAAGGATAAGGGGAGAGTATCTGGAGCAGATCACACTTAGAAGCCAGGAATCTCTGTGGTAGGTTTTGGAAAGGGATGTTCTAGACAAAGGGAGTGACATCTGACATGCTTTGAGGCTGTCATATCTGGGTATTTGTTCCGAATTTAGTGCGTTACTTCTTGGCTCTTATTTACTATTTGCCACTACATCTGTTGTGAGAACTCTTGCTTAAACAGAGGTCCCAGACTGTAGTCTTTAAATGTGTTGTTACAATCCACTTCATGTTTAAAAGCATCATGACCAAATTTAAAAGTCAGGTATTTTTGCATAAACACATCTGAGTTCTCTTAAAAATCTGATGAATGAATAACACTGGCTCACAGCCTGCTAGTCGTGAGCATGCCCTCACTTTCATTCTGGTGCCCATTTTGCCCAGGGGCAACAGGTTTCTAGTTCGTGCACCTGGCGCTGAAACTGATCACCAGCTTGCTCCTCCTGGTAAGCAGTTTCCATGGTTTTGTTAAAATTTCCCGTTTCTTTGGCACTCTTTAATATAACCCCTTTGAAAATAAGTAATGAGTAGACTGCATACTTTATCTCTCACTTCTTCCTATGAGAACAGTTAGCATAGATGTTCTACCTTACGACTGTCTGTGACTTTACATTCTCTCAATCCTGATCTCTATAGGTATGATCCATGTGTGTATATATTTGTGTGTAGATATGTGCATGAATATTTCATATAGTATTCCTTTTTAAATTAAATGTAGAAGGGATTTATATTAAAATAAAACGAACTCATTGGCATGGTTTTATATGTGGAAAAGCATTAAGAATTTGCTAAATATTCTACTGCAGTGTAGTATAGGTGCTGTTATGCTGTTGTTAATACACATAGATTACTACTTGGTCTGGATTAGTGTAGTTGTGAGTATTTAATATGCACTATATCCACTAATTCTTACAATTCTGGGTTAGATCTTATCCATATTCTGGTGGAGAATAGACTATTTTTTCTTGGTGGAGAATAGATGCGGTTTAAAAAATAGTTTTGTCTATTTATCTTCTAGTCAGTCATTTTTTTTACTTAAAAAAAAAAAAAACTCCTGGTATATGATACGTTGTTTGTTTACTTTGGGGAAAATGGTGACCTCTAACAAAGCTTAAGTATTGAATATTTGATTAGGACCTATAAATTGGAAATACAGGTTTCCTTTTGTATGCTTTTGTAAACTTAATATTGATGTGATGAGATTGTTGTATTGATATGTATTTATTTTAAACATTTAGTGACTCTAAGGCAGCCTTTTTTTTTAAAAACAAATTTTAATCTAGCTAATGCTATAATATATCAGTTTAGCTTTATTTTTCTTTCTTTGATCTTCCATTTACTTATGGTATTTAATTATATTAAATTTATTTTATTAACATCCTCAGCAAACTAATTGATTCTCCAATAAGAGAAGTTTATTTTCTTGTCAACTCTTTGATGTCCTAAGATCACTAAAGCCAATTATTTTATGAATGGAGTGTTGATTTTTAGGTACCTACTATAGATTGCAGATTGCAAATGTTTTGTTTTGTTTTAATCAGATGTAATTTGAAGGTGCTATAATCATCACCATTAATTTACTGAGTAGGTAGTTATTGTAAAGCAAAATTCTCAGTATCTACTAAGAAGAAAATAACGATTATAAATGTAAAACTTCTATATAAAAGGTAAGTTATTGCATTTTTGTGTGCATAAACATTAATAACATTGCTATATAGAATTGTTATATAATTTTCAGAATAAAGACAAGTAAATTTTGATCTAACAAGAAAAAATTTCAAAAGCCGGGCACAGTGGCTCGTGCCTGTAAGCTTCAGCCTATGAAGTGACTGGGGCTAGGGTTCACGGTTTGGGTCCCACTCGGGGCAACACAGCGAAACCTAGTCCCAAAAAATAGTTGGGTGTGGTGGCGCGCGCCTGTAATTCCAGCTACCAGGGAAGCTGAGGCTGGGGATTGCTTGAGTCTGTGGTACCTCAGGCAATGTGAGTCTGCGGTTCCACGGGCAAAATTAGTGAAACCTAATTTCAAAAAAAAAAAAAAAAGAAGAAGAAGAAAAGAAAAAAATTCAGTTTAGAGAAAGTGATAAGCAATTGCAAAGTTTAAAAGAAGAAAATGCCGTGGTAGTTTAATTCAGTATGGACTGAAAAAGGTTGTTTAATAGCAGGCTAAATAATCATTTCTACTTCAAGATGATACCTTAAATGTATTTAATTATGGTAATTTACATTTTATAAAAATACCTTTTGATAATGCTTTGTTCTGTATAAAGTCAGTTTCTACAATTCCCTCTAATTACATTAATTTTTCATGAATCTTGGACAAATATCCTATTACTTACTATAGAACTGTTCCTGAGGTAAGTAGTGATGGAAATTCTATGCAAGGGTGTATTAACTGTTCAGTTCCATTCTGATTTATTTCTTACATTTATTTTGTTGTTTAGTCAGGTCATCCATTTGTATATTCTTTAACTATACCACATATGTGTGAAATCATTTGGTGTTTGTCTTTTAATTTATAATTTATATCATTAAGCATAATGACTTCTGTATTCATCCATATGGTTCCAAATAGCAAGATTTTATTTTTATAGCTGAGAAACATTCTGGGCTGTGTGTGTGTGTGTGTGTGTATGAAAACTATATATAAAGTATATATATACACACACACAAATATATATATATATATATGAGATTCATATATACAAAGCCTCTACTCAGTTGATAGGTATTTAGGTTGTTTATTAGCTATTATAAATGCTGTGACAGTAAGCATGCTTGTGCATATATCTGTCTGAAGTAGTGTTTTATGTATTTTGGGTAAATACCCAGAAGTAGGATAACTGGATCATATGGAATTTCTATTTTAATTTTTGAGATTCAGATGGCATTCAATAATAGATGTAACAATTTACATCCCACAAGAATACTAATGACCCCTATTTACCATATCCTCCCTAATATTTGTTATTTCCTGTATTTGGATAATAGCCATTCTCCTAGGTGTGAGATGATAACTGAATGCTGTTTGATTTGCACTTCCGATGTGGTAACATATATCTGAAGGGCTTATACCTCTGAATCGTATACAACTTTGTCATGGGTCTACTGGTCCCCACATTTCTTCTTTGAAGAAATTACTACTTTGAAGAAGTTACTACTATGGCTTTGGAGAAGTTACTACTTACGGCTTCTGATGGCTTTTTAAATCAGGCTGTTTATATTTTTTGTTGCATTTCATGAACTCTTCATATATTTTAGATATCCACTTATGGGATAAAAGGTGTACAGTATTTTTTCATTTTCTTTCTTCTTCTTTTTTTTTTTTTTTAGACTAGGTCTCGCTATTTTTGCCTGTGGAACCGCAGGTTCACGTTGCCTGGGGTACACAGACTCAATCAATCCCCAGCCTCAGCTTCCGAGATAGCTGGGATTACAGGCACACACCACCATGCCCAGCTATTTTTTTGGAACTAGGTCTTGCTATGTTATTCTGAGTGTGACTCGAACCATGATCCTTGGTCCCGGGCCCCAGCTTCCTAGGCTGCCGTTTACAAGCATGAACCACTATGCCCAGCCTATTTTCTCATTTTCATTAGAGCACATAATTTGGGGATGCAGATTTACTTCTCTTTTTAGTTTTTTATAGTTCCATTTATTTTGTTTCTGTTTGATTTACTCTTATTAAATCTCTAACCCCAATGTCCAGGTAAATATGAAACTGCTTCTTCTATGTACTTTATGGTTTTAGTTCTTATATATTTATTTAATCTATTTTGAATATTTTTGTGTGTGATAATAGATATTAGTTTAGTTTTATTCTTTTGACTGGCTGTTCAATTTTTCCAGCATCATATATTGGACAGACTTTCCTCTTCAGCACCATGTCAGAGATACTTTGCTAATTATTAGCAATGATTTTTAAACATTTTCTTTTATATTTCATCAACATTTATTACACTCCTTTGAGATTCAGATACTGCACAAGCTCCAAGATATGATTTTTTTACACAAAATATATGTGTGAGTAGATTTGTAAATATGGAATTAGACTATGAGAAGCTTTGATTGTCATGTACTATGAAACTATACGAAGGGTGTCTAATTCAAGTTAGGTTAGAAAACAGGAAATTGGAAAGGAAATAATTAAACTGAGTGTTAGAGACAATGAATCACACTAGAAGTTTTCACTACCTATAAGTTAGTGGCTATGTAAGTTGGTAAGAAAAATAACCACCCATCTAAATAAGATATAAATATGGGCTATATTAGTTCATCATTTCAATATGTTTATGAAAAAAATCAGTAATCAAAGTGTGAAAATAGCAAGGACAAGGTGAAAGAAGTTATTCATTATGACATGGTGGTAATAGGGTAGTTCAGCAACAACAAAAATCCCAATTATTCTCTAACTAAAACATCGCACTATATTTTACTACATATTGTTAGAGATTATCTTCTCTATTTCATTTCTTTGAGATGTATGTAGTCCTAAAAGGAAGATCAGAGAAGTGGTGTGTGATGAAATGATATATACGAAAAATAAAAGAGGTGCATCATGGAGAACTCAAAGGATAATTTCTAACAATTTTTATCAGAACAAAACAGAAACTGATGTTAGATAACTTTCACATGCTAGCTATATAAAATGACTTAGCTACTAAGTAGGGTGTCTTCAGAATCACAAATCTTATGTGAAACCAGATTTGTCACTGAATAGTCATCCATCCTGGGTATATTTTGTTCTGTGAGCTCCCTTTTCTTTATCAGAAATAATGGAGGTATGGGCATTTCCCACATGAGAGGCTATGGTAGAAGCAGAATAATGTAACATATTTGTCACAATGCCTGGCATATTACTGCTGTTTCTGCTACTTTGGATTTAATGACTATTGCTTTTGATCATGGTAGTTGCTAGTATTGGTATAATAACCTATTTACAGGGGAACAAAGAAGCCCTTCAAGAAATTCAGTAAGCCAAAAATGGCATGACAATTCCAAGTTTGATTCCAACCCAATGATTATGGACTGCTAATTAATTCAGTGAGAAGTAGAATTTCCTGCCTGGGGTATTCTGGGCCTTTCACAGCACAATGAATTGAAAGCCAAGTAAAAAGGTGGTACAGGAATCACCTTTGGTATGATGCCAAAGGAAGGTTCGTTAATATTGTATTTTAGTGGCTGATGTCATTTTTATTACATCTGTTGCAATCTCTAGGGAAGGGTTGATATGAAATCAGAATCAGCGAAAGAGGAACTTGGACTATTTTTTCAGTTGCATTAATGGAAAAGTTGGAGCTAGAAATATGCCCAGCTGTCCCTTCAGTGATGAAGGATGTATATTTGTGAGATGCCATAATACATCTTATGCATGATCTACACAGTGGATTTGTCTTTCTTTGTTCTTTTACAAAGATAACTGATCTAAGATGCTGTGACTTTACTGTTGATCCAAATGAGCTAAAATGAGGCCAACCTTGTGGATTCCTACCTATATAGCATTTAAAAAATCCCTGATATTATGCAAGAAGTTTGCATTTATCCCTGCAAAAGGAGTTAGCAGAATCTCTTGCCAAGATGCTCTTTGCTATAAGTGATGACCAAAATAAAAACATTATTTTTTTTCCGGAATGAATTGGTAAAAATCACTCTGTTACTTTCATAGAGTCTATGGCATTAATATTTGTGAACCACATTTACTTTATTATAATTTTTCTCAACCTCTTACTTAGAGCTGTTTACTAATAATTGAAATTTTACTAAAACAAACGAAACATTAAATTTCTTTCATAAGGAACCATAGCTTGAAGGAAATGACATTTTTAATGCTGCTTTCAACTTATTTTTCATTTTTGCTGTTAGCTGCTCTCTCACCCAGATTATATTCATTAGGGGTTGTCTAGAGAACATCCATTAAGCCTCTTTTGACCAAAACAATTTGATGGACACAGGCAAGTTTTCTACAAGACCTGGATGTTTATATACATGCTATTCATATTTATGAATAGGATCTTTTAGCTTAGTTTTAAAATTCAGAATTCATGTTAGTGTATATTTCTGTATTTCTGAAATAATTCTGGAAAATGGGGTAAAACTGCTTAAGCAATTTTAATTTTCTTTGTTTCGTTGCCCTCATCTAGGAATAATATGGTTCTTTCAAAGGCTGTATCTGTAGCTTTATCTAGTTATCTATACTAATGCCTTTATTTGGACATAGGTATCCAAAATCTCCTTCATATTTTCCAGCCTGAAAATAAAAAGTGATAGGGTGTGCTACCCCCCCCCCTACCCCCCCCTCCTGTTTAAGATTGCAGATTTTAAGGACAGGTATGCTAAAATGTGAGAATGACCTTAATGACCTTAGTTGGAATTTCCCTTTAGGGAGATGCAGAGGGGAGGAAGAAGTAAAATGGTCCAGGTGTGGTTCCTGGAAGGCAGGAAATCAGGGTATATAAAGGGTGTGAAAACAAAGAGAAGGATCAGATGCAATATAGAGGTCAGATAGAGAGATTCATGGAGGAGAGTGATTTGGTTTCGGCCATTTTGTAAGATGGAGATATGAACCATGTGAGCTTAGCTATGTGGCCACCAGGGGCCTGCAGCCCTTGGCTGACCTGGGCTAGCCACATGTGTGCTAAAGTGGTTAAGAATTTTGCAGACTTGAACTCTGTGTTCGAGTTTGTTTTGTGAGTTTAACTTGTGTCTGAAGAGGCTGTACAAAAGTCAGGCCTGAAAAGAAAGTAAACTTTGCTGGTCTGGCACCATGGAGTTTTTGCTACCTGGAAGACAAGGAAAATACAGCGTGGAAGAAAAGGAGGAGCACACCAAAGGAACAGCCAAAGGAACATGTCTTCAAGCATCTGAAGATGAACTCTGACTGGCTGATTTTGGTGAGATGATCAGGACTGAGAGACTGAAGGTTTCTGGGCAATCTGGGAAAGGATTTTGGACAATGCTGAGAAAGGTTTTGAACAATGTTAAAGTAATCTGAGTTTTACTTACATGTTTCTTTTGTAGTAATTGGAAAATTACTTTGTTAAAAATAAATTAGTCTGCACTGATAGTCTTGCATTGGTTTGATAGTTTGGTTGGGAGGGCTGGGGATGGTGGAAAAAACCCACAAGAGTTTAAGCTGTAGTTTTTAAGTTTTTCTTTTGCAGTTTTTGTAGCTGAAAGCAGAGAGCAGCTAGCTGCTTTTGCATATCAATAGTAAAGGTGAGCAGTGTAAATGCTAATGAAGAGTGTGTAGCCTGCTTTGTAGAGAGAAGCAGGCAGATAGGTGTATCTAGTTTTAGTAAAGGCAATTGCTAATAAACAGTTTTGAGCCTGCTTCCTGGGGAGAGAAGCGGGTCTAGGTGTCGCTACTTCCAGTTCAAGTTAAAGGCAATTGTTAAAGAGACTGCTTAGAGCCTGCTTCATAGAGAGAAGCAGACCTGTATGTGTTTAAGTCAAAGCAAGAAGTCTTTTTCAGGTTGCCCTCTTTCAGAGGAACATGAATTTTATATAATTTTACTATAATAGTGTCACATATTTTATGAATCCTGTTCAGTTCATTTAACATGCACAGACTTCTGTTTCAGAAGGACATCCATATAAAATATCCTTAGATGTATTTTACATGATGACTTTCTTGAAATTTGACTCATAACACAGAGATTTGATTAGAAACAGCAGGAAAAGTTAAAAGTTTTCTAGGAATACAGTATTTAGTAATAACAGTAAATAGATGATTTGCTTAGAGATTCTCTAGGCCAAGTAGATAATTTATATGTTTTGTCTAGTTTAATCTTTAAAATATTGTTATAAGGTAGATAGTTATTTTATGGTGGGACAGTTGAAACAGCTTGAGATATTCTTCCCAGTGTCACTTAGCCACTAGTTTCCAGAGTTAAAATCAAATCAAGAACACAAATTTACTTTCAGTTTTGAAAGACAGAACACCTAACTGGACTTTCTAGGCCAAAATCAAGGTTTTAACAGGATTATGTTCCTCTGTGGAGGAGAGAGTGGAGAATTTGTTTCCATATTGTGCACAGTTTTTGAGGGACGCCAGTGTTTCTTTGCTTGGGGCCCCTTTCAGACTTCAAAGCCTGTGGTCTCCAGCCCAGTCTCTCAAATCCAGGATTCTTTTTTCCTCTTTCTTACATTTTTAAGATCCATTGTGATTACAGGACAACCAAGGATAATCTCTTTATTTTGAGACTAACAGGTTTAAAACTTAATTTTAGCTGCTGCCTTAATTTCACTCTGTCATGTAACATGAAATTTATAGCTTCCAGAATTAAGATGTGAAAACCTCTGGGACATTATTGATCTGCCTATCACAGGGTCATTTGTCAAAACAGGGTCATTTCTTTAATTAAAGCTCCTGATTAAAAACACAAGGTATTTTCAGTGTCTCTAAAACATTGTGCTATATGGTAGAAGACTGTTGCTTTAGCTTGGGAAGTGGAGCTTGAGACTGAGAGTTCTATAAAAGTCACTTATCAAAGGAGTGTTGACAAGGAAAACAGGGGAACAAGAAATGGGTCTAAGAAGGGAAGGAAACCAAGAAATAGTGTAAAGTCAAGTAAAGTCTTGGAAGCTTCACATCAGCACAGTTCTTTGGGGAAAGTTCTGGATAACATCCAGGTCATGTCTCAGAGATGTGTTTCACTGACTGGGGATAAGTAGACTGAAGTTTTATACCTTCTGCTGCAGTCACTGTTTAAAATTCCCCTTCCTAAGTAAACTTCTAAGTATTTCCTGCTGGCTTAATATAGTTCTTATTGCCTTGGGATATTCCCCCAACCAGAAGACCCTGTTTGGGGTTGTGAGGCAAGAAAGTCTAGGAGCCAATCTGCTTTGAAATGATAAATGTACCCAGTGGTAATGAAGAGAGCACTGATAGTGTCTTCAGGAATGTTGAATCATCCCCACCTACTTAATTACCTTCTATGTCTATACATTGTTGAAAAGACATCAGTATTTGCTTTTATTTCCTGATAGAAATGAGAAGCAACAGAAATAACTCAAACCCAGATACCTAGCAATAAGCATACATTTAAGTAGCTGGGTGTGGTGGCGCACCTATAATCCCAGCTACCTGGGAGGCTGAGGCTGGGGATCGCTTGAGTCCATGGTACCCTGGGCAACATGAGTCTGTGGTTCCCTGGGCAAAATAGTGAGACCTAGTCTCAAAAAAAGATAAATAAATAAACACTGACCAGCAAATAAAAAAAAAATTTGTATTTCCCTATTGTTCAGTGATAAATAGCCCTTCTCATATGCTCATCGGATAATTGTATAGCAGTGTTGGTAAAGTGTTATTAATCTTTCTTACTTTTGAATTAATCTTTTCCCAGTTGTCATTGGTATGTCTATAAAATTAAATGTGTACTCAACTGAAAAAAAAAATAAGCACACATTTACTTATTCATGGAATCATTTAAAAATACCTATTGTGGCAGGTGTATTTTATAAGAATAGTTCCTTCTTTCAAGACAAATTGCTCAAACAAATAAAAATGAGAGGTATTAGAAATCAGCATTGTGTAAGATGATTAAATCAGTATTTCCTAGAGCTTTTCAAAGTATAGGACAGTCATAGGATATTGGAAAATTCAATTGAAAGTGTGACCTGAATTAAGACTTCTTAACTTAACTTAAAACATATAGGCCTACTTCTCTCTCCAGAGCAGGCTACTAGCAGTTCCTTTGCAACTACCTTTAACTTTAACTGGATACATCTATTTGCCTGCTTCTCTCTTAAGAGCAGGCAGCAACTGTTTATTAGCATTTACACTGTTCACCTTTACCATTGATATGCAAAAGCCAGCCAGTTGTTCTCTGCTTTCAGCTCCAAAAACTGCAGAAGAAAAAAAAACTTAGAAAACACAGTTTAAACTCTTGTGGGTTCTATCTACCATCCCCAGCCTTCTCAACCAAAATACCAAACCAATGCAAGACTATCAGTGCAGACCAATTTATTTCTAACAAAGCGACTT